>JASSUY010029249.1:72303-117356 GCA_032466535.1 Forpus xanthops
GGCCACAGCGTGTCGCCATAGCAACGGCGCCATGGCCCCGGGGCTCCGGGCCTGCCCTAGCCGCTCCGGTGACACACAGCCCTTTTAAGAGTCCACTGCGCGGCTCGAAGAGGGCATCGATCGGCGCTATAAAGGGCGGAGGCGCGGCGGCCGCGGTGACAGCGGGAGCGCGGCGAAGGCGGCGGTGGGTTCCGGAGCTGCCATGGACTTCAACGTGAAGAAGCTGGCGTCGGACGCGGGGGTCTTCTTCTCCCGCGCCATGCAGGTGAGCGGGCTGGGCCACAGCGTGTCGCCATAGCAACGGCGCCATGGCCCCGGGGCTCCGGGCCTGCCCTAGCCGCCTCCTACGGGAGAAGATTGAAATGAGCCTGGAGCTGTGTAGGTCTGAGCCACAGCATCAGCAACAGCCACCGTGAGCGCTGCTGCGTGATCGTGGGGGCTGCTGCCGTGGTAAACGTGGATGAGAGCCCCAGAGAGGCGTCTGACCTGTGGGGTGTGGAGAAGTGCTTGCCTAGTGGTTGTTGTGCTTAAAGTAAAGCTCATCTCGTAAAGAGCTGTTGTTAGCTGTGCCCAGACCCATGGGGGACTGTTCCCTTTTGCATGTGGCGGAGGTGGCCTTGAGGGGGGTCTGCACCGCAGCCCCTCAGCAGGCAGCAGCTCCCAGGCCCTGCCGAAACGCTGTGAAGTGATAGGAAGGAGCTGAAACACTGAGCAAGCAGTGTCTCAATAGGGTAATGTGGGATCAGGCCTGCCCCTCACAAAGGTCAGGAGCTCCTGGGGGATGCAGTGATCCCCTGGAGCTGCGGAGTGATGAAATAGGGTTATCCATGAGGAGCAAAGCAGAAGGTGGTGAGATGTGGTGGCTGAGTCTGCTTCTTGGCCATAACAACAGAGAAACAGCTCCTGGCTGGGCAGGAGAGGAGAGAGATCAGTCAGAGTTGGTTGGGATCCTGCCTGCAAAGTGAACTCCCCCGGTGACTCTGGGACTGGGCTGTTTCTACTTGTAGAGGACAACGCTCCTGTGTGGGAGTTGATAAACAGAGCAGTGTTGTCTTGTTGCAAACCTGCGCAGCAGAGTCATTCCGGCTCTTTTAGGAACCGATCTGAAAACAGATATCACCTCCTGCGACCATGCCAATGAGTCATATGTTATGAAAAGACAGAGATACTAACTACAGGTGCAAAAGAAGGAGCAGATGGAAAGCTTTAAGATGCTGTTCTCATGCAAGTGACCCTGGTTGCAGGAGAAAGAAAGAAACGCTGGAAAGAAATCTTATGTTAAGCCTTATTGTAAACCTCTGATAAGTGGTTTTTCGCTTTAAGGCGTAGGAAGGAGACAGGCATGAGAACAGTGTCTGCACACAGTGATTCTAGAGAAAGGAGGCGTTTATAAATAGTGGCTTCTGCCTGCGACACCTACTCCACATAATCTCGTATATGAATATTCATGTGTCTCATTACAGTAGTAATTTCTTGGAACAAAATGGGCACTGGCACTTGTGGACAGTATTCAGGTGGTTGTGTGAGGAGGGGAGACTGCAAGGAAATGATCACTGAGGCTGAAAAACACCTTCTGAAATGCAATTGCTGGGGGGATTTGGCCTGTTTGGACTGTCCCCATGGAATCCTGGTGTGGGTGAACCCTGCCCTGTCTCTGCTAAGAGTTGCAACTGACAGTTGAGGTCTGTGGTTGGCAGTAAGGATTGGGTTTGTAGCACTCTTCAGCGCAGCAGATCTTCCAGGAGGGGAATAAGTCCTGCCTAGAACAAGCTCCCTTTTCTGTAGCATTGGAGATGCTTTCTTCAGCTCCAGGCATTTAACAAAGTGATGTTTTACTGGAACCGCAGCGACTGGGAGACAAATGGTCTGGCCATTATGTGCTGTGCTACTCAGACAGCATTAGCTCCTGCTGTCTGGCTGAGATGCCTGACCAACACACAAGAGCTGAACTCCGACTGAAGAAGGGCTTTAGCGTTGCTCAGCGAGGGGGAAGGGATGGTCAACACTTCACTTCTGGGGTGAAGGCTGAGGGCAGGAGCAGTCTTGGTTTGAAACCTATCACATATAACCTAAAGTATTTTGGACTAGGCTTGACCTCTCTCATGCCCAAAACGTAACTTGGAAACCCACTGCTGCCTTCACATGATTCTTCCTAGCTCAAGCACCAGTTAGCAGGGCACCTACCTGAGGAGAAGCTAGGCATCTTCCTGAAGGGGCAGTCCTGTCCTCATCTCCAGCAGGTGCATGACAGAGGTGGCTGTGGCAGAAAGCCGTGTAGTATCTCCCCAAAGCTGTATAAGCACTATCTTAGCAGGCTTGTGTATGCAGCTCTCTGACTAGTGTTCTGTGAGTATCATGGCATCTCTTATAATCTCCTTCAGAAAAGCGAAGCAGGGAGTAGAAGCTGGGATAGGAAGGTGATGGTCAGCTTTGCTGCTCTGGGAGTAAGGAACAAGCTTAACAAGCTTCTAGGCTTTGGCATCTGCAAGGATAAAGAGCTTTTGGAAGGGTCAGCATCTCCCTTGAGGTTGTAACTGTACTGACACACCACCAAGTCACATCCATCAAGATGCATCCTCAGATGGGATGCAGCACCTGCAGACAAACCTCAAACAGGTCATTCTTTTCATCTTCACTGAAGAGGAATAAGGCCTTTCTCTTCAACCAGATGCACCTTCTAGCTATCAGTAAGTGATCTGATCCCAAACCTCTGCAGGGGAAGCTGTGCCAACAGCTCCAGCTTCCCTACTGAATTGGCATCCCTCCTTCCAAAGGTAACACACTGAATGTCCCTGTTCTAGACAGGCTGCAAGCCAAGCTCTCTCAGGGATGTCTGGAAATAATTGTAGGTGTCTGTCTTTTGTCATTTCTGATATAAACTGTCTCTGGGTGAAATTGCCCAAGCGTGAGTACAGCTTTTGGGTACTTATCCCACTACTAATGTAATTACTACCAGCAGCTAGAGGTTGACTTATTCTGTCTCGAGGCTCCTGCAGACAGACTCCCACATCTCCCTGAACCATGGTGATAAAACAGACTTTAATATCTATAATAGATAAAATAGACTCTGTTTGCTGACCTTACTGGGGTTGATACCTTGGTTACTGGATACATTAAGAGAACAACAGGTGACTTAAGTAAAGAGGGTTTAAGGCAAGAGGTACAAGACAGAGCATGTTTCCACTTGAAAAATACCTATGAGTCTGTGAAGGTAGTTGTAGGGTCTAGCTGAGACTAAGTTAACTTCCCCATAGCAGCTCTCATAGTACTATGTGTTGGTAGCTAGAAGGGTGGTGATAACAGCAGTGTTTTGGCTACAGCTGAGGAGTGCTAGCACAGCATCAAGGCTGCCTCTCCAACATTACAGCCTGGGGGTAGATAAGATCCTGGAGAAGGGCATAGCCAAGACAGCAGACCCCAGCTAACCAAAGGGATATTCCATACCATATGATGCCTGCTCAGCAATCAAAGCTAAGAGAAAGGAAGGACATTGGTTATTTACGATGTTTGTTTCCTGGAGCAACTACCCTGTGTCCCAGGAGTAGCCAGACATGGCCTCTCAGTGGGAAGTAGATGATAAAACCTTGCTTTCCTTTGCTTCTGCACATGACCTTTGCTTTTGCTTTATCAAACTCCCTTTTATCTTGATATATGAGGGGTTTCCCCATCTTCTTTTCTTCCCCCTTGCCCTGCTGAAGAGGTGAGTGACAGAGCAGCTTGGTGAGAGCATGGAATCCAGAGAAGGCAAACCCACTACAGCAGTATCTTTTTCTTCTCTCCTAAATACCTTGTTCATGAGTTAAGCAAGCTGGCCTGTTTACAGCTTCCTTCTGTCCTCTAGCACAGTTTCACTTGGCTTACAGCCTAGCTCTCCTGACTCCTGGTGACCAAAGACTTGAAGCATGCTCTGTATCCTGTCCAGAGCTGCTGAAATTCAGGTAGTTTTTAGATGCTGAGTGACTGTAGCTTCAGTACAAGGTGGGAGGTAGATTTGCCTCAACTAATTCTCTCGTGCCTCTGATCACCCAAAGAACAAATGTTACCATAGCCAAGGGCATTTTGAGCTGTTTGTGGGCTTCAGAAAATCCACCAGCCAAAATCTACTGGCAGATGCAAGAAACTCTTCCTGGTTTAAGACTCCTGGTCCTGGTTTGATTTTTGTGATTTAAGGTGGAAAATCAGAAGTAATGTCCACCTGGAGCATTACTAAGGGCGCTGCATTACAGGGCCTGAACTCTGCCACCGGATCATCTGCAAGGGGGCTGCAGCTACCCTGGCAGAGGTCACATACAGCCTGGGCCAGCTGGGGGAACAGGGGTGGAAAAATCACACAAGCCTGGAAGAGACACAAATCAATTTGTGCTGCATTGTGCAAAGCAGCTGTAGTGTTGGCATAGCTCAGTGGAGCACTGGGGTTTTATTGCACTAGCTTTTAGGGAGGGGTTAGCAAAGCGCTATCCTACAGCCTAACATCGATGGCTTTAAGTCACTAGGGCTATAGGCAGAGCCTTTTTGATGCTGTAGCTGTAGCATCAAAAGAGGTAGAGGGACCCATCAAGCTCAGCTCTACTTGCTGACCCTCCTGATGTGCTGCTAGTGTCTCTACCGACTCTCTTAGGGAAAGGGGAGTTGTGAATGCAGGCAGCTGCCCTAACTGCAGCCTAGCACAGTCTTGTTCCCCCTGAGCCTGTCACCCAAGTACTTCTCAGCCTGCTTGCTCTCATGGGCCTTGATAATGCATCCAGCATTCCTACTGGCCAGCCAAGCCTCCCAGAGGAAACCCAGCCTTTGGCTGAATTATTGATGCCCTGGAATGCAGCACTTCTCTTCCTGGAGAGCCAGAGTGGCACTTGACAAAAGGCTGCTCTGCATTATTAATCATGTCACCAGCTTCCCTGCAGAGCCGTGGGACTGGTGCTCAGCTGGGTCAGCTGCAGGGATGCTTCCTGCAGGGCAGGATCACTGGAGCCTCTCAGCACTGGCATGTGATCCCAGGATGCAGATCCTGGAGCTGGTTCAGGGCATGGCTGGTTATCGGTCAGGTTCTAGAAAACAAATGTAGTAGTTCTGCTATAGCAGGATGGAGGAGCTCAGTGTTCTCCCCAAACGCTGCAGTTGGATGTGCTCTTGCCTGCCTCTCTCCCAGGTGGATATGCGTCAAGTCAGCTAGATAAAACCAAATAACACTGCCATTTGTAGCAATCTGGAGTATTCAGTGCTGCAAAAGACAGCAGTGCCTTTAGGATAATACTTTTAATAATAATACTGAGTGTGTGTGAGATCAGTTCATCTGTTCTCCTGCACCTCTTGGCCTCACAGTGAAATCTTATGTCTGTTCAGTGGGAAGGAAAAACAATGAAATCTCTGTAAGTGTTCTGAAAACAAATTCCTGGGAATAAAAGGCCTTCATGGGGGAGTTCTGCTGGAAGCATTTGAGTAGCCAGACTTCATAAACTGCTGTTGTTCTACTCTGCCTTGCACTGACTTGGGCAGCCAGTTAAGAGCGGATCAGCAGCTGAACCCTGTTGCTATCTGAAAGCTCAGATCCCCACTTGCATCAGACATGAACCAGCTCATAACAAGGTGATGTGACTTACCTGAAACCTCCTTTGCTGGCTGTGTTTTCAAGAGACTTTTTATCTCACTGCACACTGCTCCTGCAAAAGGTGGTCCTGCTCTCCCCTGCATCTGATGCCATGTCCCCAGTAGTGCGGTGAAGCTGGGTGAGTTCTCTGATCCATCTAAAAGTCACATTTGAGGCCAGGTTGAGCTGAGTCAGTGTCTTCTTGTGCACAGACAAGAAGGAAGAAGTGTGCTGCAGGGGGGCAATAGAGCACCCTCTGCAGCACCCTGCAGTGAGGTACCAACTGCCCCAGGCTGTGCAGGACTCTGCAGCACAGCTGATTCTTGCGCAGGGGTCAGGGAGAGACACCAAGGGAATTTAGTGTAAATGGAGTAACAGCCTCCTGTGCCTTTGCACCCAATTCATGACATTCACGCCCTGCTTTCCAACCCTAAGAGGAAGCCTGAATAAGAGGTTGTTTCCTGGTCTGACCCTTTGGAGCCACAGGCTGTAGCTGAGGCTCCTGCCCATCCTCCCCTTCTGGCATAGCCCCCAGGCTTGCAATGATTGTGGTGAATGTCCTCAGCATTGCAAGACAAACACATTTATTGCCTATCTTGAGATAAGAACTGAGTTTGAGTCCTGGCTGCTCCCTGGCCAAGTGCTGTGCAAGTTGTTCCACTGCACTGGGTGAAGGGGTGAGTTACACAAAAGAACTGCAAAGGACATTGATACTTGGAGATGCTGCTTGTGAATAGAGCAAAGGACTCCAGAGCTGGAGCGATTCAAGAGGCTGGCAGTAGCACTGGGGATGCTGGAGGGCCTCAGCAGTGGTCTGACTGCAGCAATGCTGTAAGAAGCTGACTAAAGTCAGCAGACAAGAAACTAGGTTTAGGCTTGACAGCTCCAGGGCAGATGCTGGTGCAGGATGATGCTAAACTGCAGGAAGAAGAGCTGGACTTGAAAGTGAGATGAGATCTGAGAAAGCTGTGTGGGAAAGGGGGGCAAGAGAGACTGTTATGCTTGCATCAAAGAGTTATAGCTCTTAAACAGATGACTCGGAGCTGATGCCAAATACCTGGGAAGCCCCAGTTTGCTGCATGGCAGTGACTCAGCCCAGCCTGGCACAGTCTGAAAACAGCCCTGGGCTTCCAACAGTGACAAAGGAAGAGAGCCCCAGCCACTCACGTATGTCTGATAGTCATGTGTGTCCCTCAAAGACAGTCATAGACGATGCAGCAAAAACACCCTTTCACCTTGAATCTGCTTTTAGCCGTGTCCAGCAATAGCCAGGGGGGCAAGGCTGAGCTGAAATTAAGTGCTAATAACCAGAGGCTACTGATGCTGAGGAAGTGAGCAGTAAAGCGATGCCTGATCATGCATGGCTGCGACTCCTCCATCCTCACTGGGCTGCAGGAGGGAGTGTGACTGTCCTTGCACTTCAGTATGTGTCACCACAGACATCTGGCAAAGCAATTCACTGGCTCTAGCTCGAATCTCACCCAAACAGGTCACTGTGTAAACATACCTGCAGGGCTTGTATATCTCTGACATCTAGGAACATTTGCACAGGGCTGGTAACAGGACTCCTAGGGGCTGTTTGCCTGCCTCCTGTGCTGGTTCTGGGCTTGCTTCTTATCTTTGTTCCCAGTGTTGTACTGGATGTGAACAGGGCTGTTGGGCAGCCAGAGCTTGGCAGAAAGCCATTCAGGAGAGGCAGCAAACACAAGAGTGAAACCCCGTGAAGAGGGCATCTCCTCTGAGCTGTGGGATAAGGCAGGGGAGAGAGGGTAACAAGTGGAAGCTCAGACTGGAGTTGCATTTCATCTAAGTTTCTCTTGGCACCCAAGTGTACCAGATAGCTTGTAGTACCACATTCTGGTAACTCTACAGTGGTACCAGAAGCCAGCAACAAGGGCTAAAAGGACAATTGCAACCTCAGCTGTCCAAAGGGACCTTTTGGTATGATCCAACAAGATGCTGGTTCTGTCAAAACCAGGAATTACGCTTAAAGACACACTGAGGTTGGCAACTTCACTGAGAGGAGCAAGGGGAAAGTGGAGCTGGGATGAGAGGGAACAGGCGCTTCTCTCAGACATCCCCCAAGGAAGCAATGAGGGGTGTCCAGGCCATCTGACGCTGCACCTCCAGCCTAACCAACCTGCTTGTGTCAATTGTCACTGCCCAGGATGAGAACACTGAAGCCTTGCACAGCCTGCTTCTCCCTGCAGTTAAATTTAAACTTGAAAGGAATCACAGAGGGAAGGACAGTCCATTGCCAATACTAAGTGCTGAGAGAAGCCAGACACTGTTCTATTGCTCTCAGTACCCTGCTTCAGAGCATGTCCTAGAGGAAGAGTCACTTGCTAGAAGTATTATCTAAATCCTGAGTCTGAGCCTCTTTAAACGTCAGATGCTGAAGTGGCAGCTCACTGGCAGCAAGGCAGGAGGTGAGCTGAGATGCAGTGCTCAGACCCTGGCAGTGGGATGGCTGTCAGAAGGCACTCACAAGCCCTGTAACAAAACCAGGGTGTACATGCTTGTCTAGTAAGAGAAGAAAAAAGCTCGACTCCCGAGGTGGTAGCGGCATTCCCAATCCTGTTGGGTGTGCAGGACATAGAGCTGGTTAGGAGGAGGCGAAGGGAGATGGCACCTTCCCTTACATGAAGGATGTCTGTTGCTCTTCTGTGTGTGGTTCTTCACATTTAAATGGATTCCTCACAACTAGAGTATTTTTGTACCAGAGCTTATTAAAAGTTACTGATTCTGGAACACCTCTCAAACCTGTACTCTATTTTTAGCTCAATACTTGTTCCAGTCCTGGGCAAAATTTGTTCTCTTCCTATGAAAGTGGCCTAGGAACAAAGAATGACACCTTGAAGGCCTTTTAGCTCTACTCTAAGATAAATACATGAGACAGAAGAAGCCTCAGCGTCTCTTAATAGTCCTGTAGCACACTGCTATTTTCCTTTAGTAGAGCAGACCTCCTAATGACTGCCTCCTCCTTGCAGTTTACTGAAGAAAAGCTGGGTCAGGCTGAGAAGACTGAACTAGATGCCCACTTTGAAAACCTTATGGCCAGGGCAGACTGCACAAAGAACTGGACAGAGAAGATCTTGCGTCAGACTGAAGTTCTGCTACAGCCAAACCTTAGTAAGTTTAGCTTCTTTTAATGCTTGAAGGACAACTACCACTTGCAGGTCGATGTTGAAGGCATGCCCTCTGGCAAAGAGCCCTGTTGCATTGAGTTTGAGTGGGTTGGAAGGGACACCTTCTCCTGGTGCTTGCTATCCAGTGCATTAATGAGGCTTGCATGGGGTGGGCTACCCTGAATGCCAGCTCTAGGGGTCCCTCCTTCATCCTGTAACCACCAATGGTATCCTCATTCCAGGTGCAAGAGTAGAGGAATTCCTCTATGAGAAGCTTGACCGCAAGGTGCCTTCCCGGGTCACCAACGGGGAGCTGCTGGCACAGTACATGACAGAAGCAGCTAATGACTTCGGGCCGGGGACACCTTATGGTAAGTCAGCCCTGGGAATCCGTCCCTTCCTGAGGTAGCATCCCCTTGACTGTTCTGGGCTAAGGCACCTGCAGCATGCCTCTTGAAGGGGGCATAGTGGCCTGCTCCCCACTGTGGCAACCTGCCTATTAGTGTGAAAGCTGAGGCCAGAGAAGGGTCTTCTCTAGCACAGAAGCAAAGAGCCCATCTGGAGTAGGAAGTCAAGACTTACTCCACAGCAAAGCATGCTCCATGCTGTGTGGGGAAAGGGATTTCCCCATTCTCAATACTCAAGTGTGGCAGAGCTAGCAAAGAAATAAAGACACATGGATCCAGGTTAGGTAATGGAACTGGCTACAGAACACAAACTATTCTGTGCCATTTCTATGGCTTTCTAAACCAGCTTGGAAGGAAAATTGCAGTGAATGGCTTTAGCTTTTAGCAGTTTAAGCATATCTTAATCTAAGGTGATATCCAGTTGCAGAGTTTCTGTAGGTTCTGAACAGGAGAACCAGCCTTTAACTGTGTCCTGCAAGTGGAGCACGGAAATCTTTCTCCAGCAGAAAGAGAACAGGAAAATAGACTTGAAAAGGTTGGTGCTTGCCTACAAGGCTCAACAAGCCCCATCTGACTACATAGAGCATCTTTCGGCTCTTAAATCCTAACACTTGCCCCTTTCTGGATAAATCTGGTGCTTCTTTGAGCAGCAGACATGTACAGAAGGTCTTAACTTCCATCTGTCCTTGCCTCTGCCATGAACTTTGTTACTGCTCTCCAAATCAATAGCTGTTCAATAGCTAGTCCTGTTCCACGCAGACCAGCTGTAACTGCACCTACAGCCAGCACTGCCTCATCAACTCATTCTTTCTGCTCTGGTGCTTTTTAAGTTGTTGCTCTGTTCCTGGACCTCTTTTATGAGGCAAACAGCATTCATTCTGTGCAAGCAGGTGGAGCAGTAAAAGGATATCAGTGAAGTTAAGTGCCTCAGCAGATAGATAAGATCAGAGCTGCCCTGGGAGCAGCTGGGGAGAGGCTTCAAGCTAAAAACAGACTGTAGATAAGGCCGAAGCTGGTGGGGTACAGGCATGGTTACCTTACCCAGGCAGGATACACTGCACCTTTGACCCTCAACACTGGAACCTGGTGGCTCTGGGTGAGTTGGTTGAAGCCAACACAATGTGAATGGATTCTTGTGGAGTTGAGGTCTCCTGTTATTGCAGGGAAGACCTTGATAAAAGTTGGAGAGACTCAAAGGCGCTTAGGTGCAGCAGAACGGGACTTCATTCAGTCTGCATCCATCAACTTCCTGACCCCGCTGCGCAACTTCCTGGAAGGGGACTGGCGAACCATATCCGTAAGTGTGGCAGCAGGAAAGGTTTCGCTTCACTGGGCATGCCATGACAAGTGCAAGGTCCTACACCTGGGTCAGAGCAATCCCAGGTACAGCTACAGGTTGGGCAGAGATGTGATTCAGAGCAGCCCTGAGGAGAAGGACTTGGGGGTGTTGGTTGATGAGAATGAACATGAGCCAGCAGTGTGCTCTTGCTGCCCAGAAAGCCAATTGTATCCTGGGCTGCATCAAAAGGAGTGTGACCAGCAGGTCAAGGGAGGTGGTCCTGCCCCTCTACTCTGTTCTCATGAGACCTCACTTGGAGTGTTGTGTGCAGTTCTGGTGTCCTCAACATAAAAGGGACATGGAACTGCTGGAACAAGTCCAGAGGAGGGCCACGAGGATGATCAGGGGACTGGAGCGCCTCCCCTATGAAGATAGGATGGGATAGTTGGGGCTGTTCAGCCTGGAGAAGAGAAGGCTGCGTGGAGACCTCATAGCAGCCTTCCAATATCTGAAGGGGCCTATAGGGATGCTGGGGAGGGACTCATCATGAGGGACTGTAGTGAAAGGACAAGGGGTAACGGGTTCAAACATAAACAGGGGAAGTTTAGATTGGATCTGAGGAAGAAATTCTTTCCTGTAAGGGTGGTGAGGCACTGGAATGGGTTATGCAGGGATGTTGTGAATGCTCCATCACCGGCAATGTTCAAGGCTGGGTTGGACATAGCCTTGGGTGACATGGTTTAGTGTGAGGGGGGTTGGAACTAGATGATCTTAAGGTCCTTTCCAACCCTAACTATTC
Source organism: Forpus xanthops (assembly GCA_032466535.1). Lineage (NCBI taxonomy): Eukaryota > Metazoa > Chordata > Aves > Psittaciformes > Psittacidae > Forpus > Forpus xanthops. Next base: position 83,501 of record JASSUY010029249.1, read on the forward strand.
TATGATTCTATGATCCTGTGACATGAGAAGGGTGATTAGAGAGGGAAACAGCGCTGGAAGAATTTTCCTTCCTTGTAAGAAAGGACTTTCTACCTCCCCCATCCTTCCATTCTTTAAGGGGAGAGTGCTAGTGCTGTATCTCCTCAGTGTTCTCTCTGTGGCAGGGAAGGATTGCCAGTTGGCATGCAAAGGAAGGTAATTCCTTTCCTGACTCCTGCACCTTAGTGGGCACCACCCACCCATAGGCTGCCCTATTCACAGAAGGCAAGCCTGTATCCCTGGCAGCCAGGCTCAGAACTCCTGCTAATGAGATGAACATAGCAAGTGCTTCTTTCTCTCTAGCATTTTTTATAAGGAAACAGATCTGATTCCTAGATGTTACCTTGTCCCCTTCCTTCCTCTGAAGCTCCTAAGTCTGCTCTTACCCATTTTCTATCCCTTCCAGAAAGAGAGGAGGACCCTGCAGAACTGCCGCCTGGACCTGGATGCCTGCAAGGCCAGGTTGAAGAAAGCCAAAGCTGCCGAGGCAAAAGCAGCGGTAACTGTCTCCCTTATTCCCCTCTCTGTCCTTCTGGCCCAGGGCTTGACTCACATGGACAAACTTAGGCTGCTCCATCATGTCCTGGCTCTGCAGGCATGGGGGGTGAGGAATTCCTTGTCTAGTACACAAAGGAAGCGTGAGCAGGAGCCACAGACCTGTCCATGAGATGTCCTCCTTTGGGGGAGCTGCTGAAACACAATAGTTGTGAGCTTCCAGTGTCTGGAAACTTCGACTTGGCACAGGTTTCTGCCTCCTGACTGATAGTGGTTGCTGGATGATTTGTGCTAGTAACTAAGGGCTGCATCTTCTGACAACTAAAGTTCCCTGGGGATCTTAAAGCAAGCCAAGAGAGTGCTGAGCTGGGAAGTGTGCAAGGGAAACACATGCTGAGGCTCTGCAGCAGCCCCAGGCTTTCACATAAGTTAGGATTATGCCAGCTCTGTCTTCGCCAGGCAGGGGTGCTGCAGGAGCCTGTAAGGCATGGCCAAGGGTCAAACTGGCCACCAAGAGATCCTTTCCTTCAGCCTCTGCATTCAGTTCGTTGTGCTGTTGAGTTCCGGGCTACTCCTGTCCTCTGTCTTTGGAGAGACCATGGCAAGTAAGCTACCAAAGGTCCCAGGGCAGAGCAGTGCAGAAGGGACTGGTAAATCAGTCAATGCCACTCTCCAGAGGCCTGAGCAATGGGGACAAGCACTTTAAAGTGCATGTCTGAGGCTGACACTGCCTCAGGGTGTTCCTGGGCCTAAAGCATCTCCTAAGCTTGGCTCTTCCTGGGCAGGGGCCATGTAGAAGAGGCAGAGAGGATGTAGGTGGGCATTGACCAGTTCCCTGGAGGACCCTGTTGAAGTAGATTGACATCCGGTAGTGCTCTGGCTGTTGGCACAAGGACATGCCAAGTTCTGCTTCTAGTCCAGGGCCAGGAGCATAAGTTGCAATCAGAACAGGCAAGAATCCTTGTCAGTCAGCCCCTGGGATAGCAGACTAGGAGCCCTGCCATGAACCTGTTTTCTAGCCATCTGCTGAGCTGGGCCTCTGGCCTTTCAGCTCCCTACCTGAGCAGTTCCCAGATGTTTTCCCCTTTCCCCAGCTCTAACTGCATATGTGCCATATGGGGAAGCTGTGCTAAGCTCAGCAGCCTCCATGAGCAGGTCTAACAGAGTGCTTAAGCCTGTGTGTGGAAAGCCCCGAACAAAGCTTTGAGTGAATACAAGTCATAGCTGCCCTTTTAAAAGAAGAAAAGCTTCCTCTCATCAGTCAGGTCACTCAGATACATTGAAGGCAACTTCAGGAATCACAGATTCCCTTCTGAATCGTCCCCAGTCTCAGTGCAAAGTGGTGGCCATTGCTTTATCTTAAGCACAAATCAGAGCAGGAATTCAGGTACCTCCTGTGCTTCCTGCATGTTCACGCTCTTTGCTTCCTTCCTGAAGTGATCCCAAGGCCTCTCACCTGCACCCAGACCCTTGGGTGAAGGATTTCTCTGTCTGGAAAAAAAAACCCATGGTTTCCCACTGGACCTGCAGGGCTGGGGTGCCCCAAGCAGGATCAGAGTCAGTCCAGGGTTTCCAAAGTGTTTCAACCCCTCTACTTTGAAACAGAGATCACACAACAGAAGATAACCTCAGCTGCTGTTGTGGGCACCCATCTCCTACCAGCCCAGCTTAAATGTTGGGTCCCTGGCTGTTTCACTTAACTGCTAGAGAACAAGACATAGGTAGAAGCTCCCAACACAGCAGGGGACAACTGCTGCCTCTGCTCCAGGCACATTAAGTCATCATTAGAGCACAACAGTTCCCTGTGACACACCTGGAATCCTGTGCCCCAACTCTCCATCCAAGCTGGCCTCAAGTATGGCATTTCTCCCAGCTCACCACTCTCTTGCTGCTCTTCCCCTCTGTAGTGCAACCTTGTGTTTCCACAGCTTCTGTCTGGTGACTGACCCTCCACGTGTGCTGCTGCCTGGGCCTGTGAGCTGCTGTTTGGGTGTCTGGGCTTGTGCATTCCCCTTGGACTTTGTGCTTTGTCCTTCCTGTTGATGCTGTTTTGTTCACTAACCTTTTTGTTTTGTTTCTTTGTGATTTGCTCAGTGTGAGGGAGATGTGAGTATTGACTGTGCTAACAGTGCTGTGATGGATTGGTTTTCTTTGCCACCTCTCATTGTCTCTTTCCTATTTTAAATGAAAATTCCTATCTCCCTTGTCTCATTGGGACTGGCCCTGGAGCATGTACTGAGTGTGGGCAGGGCTGTGGCTGCCTGGGGAGTACGCTCCAGAGAGATGAGAGCATTCATCAGCTGCTTGTAGCCCCTCTGGAGCATGCACTGGTTCCATCACCACTGCTTGCAAGCAGTGCTCAAGAGAGGCAGAGGCTCCCATAAAGACCCACTCAAGGCTCCTCTGGCTGCAAGCAGGAGGAGGTTGGGTTGGGTGGCAAGTCCCTTTCCTGGAAGGGAGGCATCCAGAGACAATGACAGGCAGGTTGAACTGGTTGTGGTGCTGTTCTGCCTCCTGGCTCTAGGGCTCTGCCCACTTTCTCCATTACAAGAGTAAAAGAGGGAGGGAGGTGGGTCCCTTTTGACCACTGCTTGCAAATACAACTTCTCCATGCACAGGCGTGCAAGAGCAGCTTGCCTCCTTCATCCCATGTGCTGTGACTAGTTGTGGGACTCCCTGGAGACCAGGGAATGGGAGGAGATGGCTTTTAACCTCAAAAAATAGAGCCTAAGAAACTATTCCTGTAAAAGATCTCTTCTCCCCACAGGGAGGAGTCAAGCCTAGTTGCTGTGCTGGCCTCAAATCTCACTGGTACATCTTTCTCCCTGTATTCATGTTTGACTTGTAATAGGAATCCTCCTTATTCCTTCCTCCAGCCATCCCCAAACCTTCTAGATGGTTTATAAAAGCTCTCTTCTTGTTGGGACTGCCTGAGTGCTCTGCCACACACTGCTCACTTATCCCAGCAAGCTGCTTGGGGCCCAGCAAAGCAGGTCAGCGGGTATAAGAAGATGTAGGTGAGCTGCAAAGAGATTAACCTGGGAGAGGAAACATGGGGCCTGAGAGGATTAAAACATAGCTGAGTTATAGCTGGATTGTGTGCCAGCCTTGCACCCCAGCCACTACAGGTAAACGCTTCCCAAGGAGGATACTCTGATCCCTAGAACCAGTGTGATGGTCCTGATGTAAGCTAGCTCACTGGCTTGTCTTTTTGGGTAATGCTACAGCCAAAAGCCATCCTAGGAGGAGGCCTAGTCTTAGCTTAGCTGAAAAGAGACTGCGTTATGTGCTGGTTACTGAAGCCACACCTACGTGCAAGTGGACTGGATCCCCTACATTCCCAATGAGAAAAACTTCTGAAGTGCTTAAGTCCTCTTGCCCCATGGCAGAAGTTTAGCTATGGAGAAGGTGGCTTGAAGGTTTTCTGACCTCTGAGATGAAAACTCTCACACTACCTTTGGCAACAGCAAGGCTTTGGCCTAGATCTGCTTTGGCTAAGCCATGCCCCTTACTGAAAACAGCAGATCTGCTAGGAAGACGTGCCCAGAGGCTTGGGGAGAGTTAGAACAAGATGTTTCTTTAACAGGCACTGTGGAAAGGATGCTCTGGTGCTAGTAAACACGCTCACCTTTGGGATGAGGCCCTGCACAGGATCACTTCTAGGACAGCGGGTGGCAAGCATGGGGAAGGAATGTCCTGCTCACTGAACTGAGCCAACATGACACGAGCAGCCTGCTGGCTGCAAGGGAAGGGGAAACACATCTGAGGTTGTGCTGTCTCATGTCCGCTCCAACTGGCTCCTGTACAAGCAGAGAGCTGTAAGCGCAGGCAGAGTTTTAACAGTAAAAATCCCTGCTGGTTGAGTGACTGCATGAGCCAGTCCACCTCCTCTTGCACAAGCCTGGCTTCCGCACACCACTGCCCAGGCTGCTGGGAGACCTTCCTCCTCCATCCATAAGAATTTCAACTAAGCTCCCAGCACAGACAGGAGAAAGATGCTGGTCCCTTCTTTCATCCATTGCCCAAGTGACTCCTGTGGCCTCCTGTGACTTGTACATGAAACTCTATTCCCCCCACTAGGCTGTGCCTGACTTTCAGGAGACTAGACCTCGTAATTACATTCTCTCCGCCAGCGCCTCAGCGGTAAGATTGCCTCCCCATAGATGTTGCCTCTCCAACCTCTTCCTGCTCCTCTCTCCACCTGACTTACAAATCAGACCCAGTGCTCTGCTGTTTTCAACATTTTAATGTGACATGGGCTGCCCAGGCTCCCTCTGACTCCACCTGAAGGATGCACATCACTCTCAGAGGGGTGCATGGTCAGGGTCTTGGTTTGCTTTCCAGTTTCTCTACAAATCCCTTCCCATGTTTGTAGCAGGAATCTGACTTTTTTATTGCTATTGGAGCAATTGAAAGGAAAAAACCTTAAAGTTGAGCCTTTCTGGCTGGTTCCAGCTGTACACAGGCAGTGCCACATGCTTGATTTTGTCCTGTGGTGTGATCAGTACTCGGAGGCTTTGTACCTGGTCAAGAGAAGCAAAGGTGGGGGAATCTCTCTGTCACCCATTGTGTCAGAAACACAGTCTGACAGTTTGGACTTGTCTATTCTGCATAGAGAGGTCATTTTTTTTTCCTTTCATCTTGGGGCCTGTCTGTTAGTGGCTGTTCTGCAGGCAGATGCTCTGGGGGTGGGGGAACAGCCCATTGCATCTCTACTGTGTTGCACTGAGTGGTTGTGGTCAAGCAATTGACTTTCCGTGCTGTGTTCATGGCTCCCCATTGCACAATGTCACATTGCTCCTTAAAATGTTGAAAACTGATCATCTTGCTTCCTAAATAGCATTCATAACAACACTGATGCCTGGTCATAGAGTAATCTGGGAGTGGAATGGCTGGGAAGTGGGATCTGTAGGTAAAAAAAGGATAGCCCAAGCCTTCTACAAGCAGGAACATCATGGACTTGGTTAATGGGAGACTCTTCCCATTTGAAGAAAGAGGTAGGTCTGAGCTGATAGCATCAGTGTTAGTTCCCAGGGGGATCTGACCTGACCTTCTTGGAGAGTGATGCTGGGATCAGAAATAGCTTTGCACTGTAGCTAGAAAACCATTTCCATAGTAACAGGCCCAGTGATGGGATTCCTTAGGAAGAAACTGATACCAGTGATGGTGTAGTAATCACTCAGCTTTTAACTACTACAGCAACTAGCAGTGAGCCTGTGGTGCTGGCTTCCCCCTTGGAAAGGTCTGCTCCAAGGACAGCACAATAATGGACTAAAACTGATCTCCAGGAGAATTGGAGGAGAGAAACTGGGCTTTCCTGCCTCTGAATAGCTGTGATTGGACCAGGGTATCCTGATCATTCCCAGTGGCTTTCTAAAGCAGACCTGAAGGCAGGCATCTGCATAATACAACTCAGCATCTTGCAGAGCACCCAGATGCTCAGCTGAACATGTCTAGTCCTCACCACGCTGCAAGCTGATCTGCTTTTGCTCTATCACAAAGCTGTTCTGGGGAGCAGATGCCAAGTACAGTAACACAACAGGAGAAGTAGGTTTTGTGGGGGTTCTTAGCCCATAGGTGTCTACCTGCCACATCTGTGCCTAGTTCAGTGGTCCCTCTTCAGAGCTCTGCTAGAAAAGCTCTGACAGTAGCAACAATGATACTGGGCAGCCAGAGCAGGGCTCCAGGAGACAGGCTTGCTCTAGTGAGCAGCCAGCACTGACCTTCATCATGGTTGATGGTTGCAGAGCAAGGCCTCACATCAGGAAACCTGCCATAGTCCTTGTGACTTCCATACCATGTGTTTCAGAGGTTGCAGTTTGGTGGTTAAGTGCTACCTGAACTCCAGCCTCAAATAACAGTTGGCATCTCTAGTTAGCAAACGTGCTGAGCCCCAGCTCTGTCAGGCAGCACCGCTGTGCAAGCAGTTCTAATCCCAGCACTCACCAGAGGGGCCAGGCACCGTGAAGGTAGGAGCTCTTCATACTGTTGCTCTGCTTCTCTTCCAGACCAGAGTCCTTGCGCTGCTTTAGTCTCGGTGTGTACTGGCAGTCTAGAGCAGTGGTTGCTGCTCAGCTTGCTGTTGAACTCTGCTCCTTTCTGGAGGAAGGGGTGGCTTCCTATGCCCAGGTAACAACTTTGTCTCAGAGGAGCAGAAAGTCAGCTCTCCCTGGACCATAGGCCCTCTACAGGGCTTTGACTGGGATTCTAAAGTGATGTTGTTGAGTTTTGGAGAGCTGGAAAATATGGTACTTTTGCTTCTTCCCCTTCCATAAAAGGAAGGATTAGATGGAATCAGATCCACCTGTAGACAAGCACCTCCCTTGTTTGTATGTGTTGGAGGCTGAGGAGCCATTTCTCCTCTCTCCCACACTGATCTTTTGGTTTTGTGTAAGGTTTACATGGGCAGCATGAGCCTCAATATCCCTTTCTCTCAAACCCTGCCACTTGCTGTGTACTGTGCTACTAGGAATGATTCCCAGAACAACACATTGAGTACCTTAAAGGGGGTTCCTCTGGCTTGAGCTGGGGTGGAGGAAGAGGAGTGCAGATCATGGCCTTTTCTGCTCCCTGGGCTACTTGGGTCACACAATGCCTTAGTCCAGGGACAGAGCTGGGCAAAGCTGCCCCAGATCAGCACAGAGGCAGGGCTGGAGATCACACATGGCCAATAGAGAAAAAACAAATCTGGCTACAAATTCAATGGCTACTGCAAAGATTAAATGGGCCTGAAGTGGCCTCAGTACTGTCCTCAGCCTCTATATGGGTAGAGCTGTGGCTGGAGTGAATGGTTTCCATTGCCCCTATAGTAAACCTTGCTCTGAAAGCACAAGGATGTTCTGGTAGAGCCTTGTGCCAGAGCGGCACTTCAAGCTAGGACCTGCCTACAGGGATCTCCCCCCATCTGCCTTCCCAAGCACTTAGCCTGAAAAGGGGGAAGGGGTTTGTGTCCCCACGGCTGGGATTGTCCAGGCACTATTTAAACCAGCTCCTAATTTGCAGTGACAAAACATCCTCCTGAAGCTCACAGCACCGTGTGCTCCACAGAGACACCCTGTGATCATAAGGGGACCAGCCAAAATAGTTCTACTTTGGTAAGAGGAGATGCCACTCAGGCTACATACCATGGGACAGGAGCTAACAGCAAGCTGAGGAGCCTGGTGGAACATCTTCCTGCTTCAGCCCTTCACCAGTGCAGGCAGCTCCTGCAGCTTCTCCTTATAATGGCTGGTGAAGTCATCGCCTCACCTGGGGCTGCCACAGCCCACCTGAGGCAGCTGATGATGAACAAACCTCTACAGTGTTCAGCTGGGAGACCTGAGGTCTCCACAGAGCATGTTCCCCCTCTGACAGCACAGCATCCAGTACAAGGCTCCCACGTGCCTGCAAGTGCAATTCAGCCATGCTGTGGTGAACATCCCTGATGGGCAAAGGTGATGTTAGAGGGTGAAGCTGAGGTCTTCAGAGGCCATCTCCCTCGGCCCCACTGATGTGGGTATTGCTGGTGTGCTCCCAGTTGATCGAGGGTGATTCACGTTGCCAGAGCTGAGGGATTGGTTGTCTGCTGAGGAAAGGCCAAGCCAAGGACCTCTGGGAAGGATCAATGTGTTTTTCTACCTCTTCTCTCCCTTTCCCTTTGCTGCACGTGACTTTTGTTGTCGATTGTTTCATGTCCTGGAGCCAGATCCCAGCAAGCAGCTGACAGTGTAGTGCTGCCCCAAATGTGTCCCCATGGGTGAGGGGAGGAGGAAGGAGTAGCGTGATGTTGTGCCTGGCTCAAAGGCAGCATCCTGCTGCTTCTTCCTCCTTGCTATGCCTAAACATGCCTGTTGGTAGCACAGACTTGGTTGGATTATGATCCCGTTAACCACAGTTCTTCAGAGCAGTGGGTGAGGAACACTGGTCTCTGTCTGCCTTGAGCTCATGGCAGCTCCCAGGCCTATCTGTGGGCTCAAGCAGCTCACTCTCACAATCCTAAAGGAAGGGCTGTCCTTCAACACCAACCTCTGCTGGCATTGCTCTTCAGTGGACTCTGCTGCTTCATTCTCCTGGAGCCCTCTTGAGAGCAGTTGCTGTAACAGCCCTGCAAAGAGCACCATGCTGCTGGCTCTGGTGGTGTGGACTTGCTCCTCTACCATAAAACTGAGCTCAGGGATGCAGGAGTGAAGGAAAGGGGCATCAATGTGGCAACTGCTGCTGGGTGAAGGGCGAGCTTGTTCTGGAGTTAGCCTCCTGTGTCCACGGAGCATCCTTCCCCATTGGTGTCAATGCCGAGTGCTTCCCGATGTCTCCAACACTGATCTCCTTTCCTGTTGCTCTGTGGCCCCTGCAGCTTTGGAGCGACGAGGTGGAAAAAGTAAGTACCCAGCTGAACTTGTGCTCAAAGCTTCGGGGGGTGATGTTGGTGTTCAGGGATGGGGGTGCTGTGGCCTCCTTCCCTGCATGCACGCAGGGGAGGATCAGTGGGATGTTCCTGTCATCAGCCCCATCCTGGTCCTGCAGCCATGTGGTTCAGTGCAGCAGTGACTTGGGAAGAGCATGCCCTGTGGGCTGGTGGCTTTACCCAGCGTGAGAGGCAGCCTGGATGTGTGTTCGTGTGTGGGAAAAGGCAGCTCTGAGGACCCTGCACCGGTGTCACAGAGCAGAGGTGATGCGCTGTGACTCGGCTCTGCTCTGGTGGCAAAGGCCCTGCCCGCTCCAGTTCTGCATGTGCCATGCCTTAGCCTGTAGTAGCCCCTTGCCTGCTTGTTCTGGGGTCCGAGCAGGAGCTCTGAGCAGAGCTGAAGCAAGGACAGAGGGTTTCCATGAGCAGCCCCAGCTGCCAAAGGGAACAGTTCTGTCAGGAGGGCAGGGGGGAGGTTTGGAGCCTGTCGTGGGTTGTTTCTGCCTGGGTGAGCTGTGCTTGCCCTTCTGAGCAGATCCTTGGGGGCAGAGTGCCAGCCCTCGTGTTCTGGGCTCTGCATGGGGAGTGAGACTTGGCCATGAAGATGGATGGAGGGCTGCTAGTGGACTAGAGAGCAGGGTGAGCTCTGTGTGCAGCTCCAGCATGGTATGGAGCTTCCAGAGACACCTTCTGGGATCCCATTGCCTGTCATACCTCAAACACCCCCAGCTGATGTTAGCCTGAAGCCTGAGCTGTGAGGTGGTAGATGGCACGCTCCTGCATGCTGTGCATGACAGCAACCCCAGAGTGGCTGTTCTGAACCAGCTCATCTGTACTTTAAATCCTTCAAGTCCTTCAAACAAACAAGCTGACTGCAGTCAGCTCTATGCATGAAGGCTCTGTTCCTCTGGCCTGGTTGGATAGACTGCTGTCAGTGAACTTCAGTGTTCTCCATCCCTTGGAGAAGCACAAGGCTCTGAGCTCCCAGGCCACAGACCACTGCTGGGCTTTATAGGAAAGACGTGCTGCAACTGCTGAGAGCTGGCAGGGAGAGGATCACATCCAGAGAGTGCCAAATGGAGCTGGGTCTGCCTGACACAAGTTTCAAATAGCTCTGCTGCCACTGAAGTCAGGAATCTCTTGGTGCTTAGGAAGGCATTGCACTGGTATTGCACTGGCATTCCCCAGTACATTCCCCCTTCTTTAAATAATCCCTTTCATACAGAGGATGCAAGAAAATAGATCAGTTGTAGCTTAAAATAGACAAATCTGATTAAAAAGCAGTGAAAGCATTTCTTTGTTCTCACTTAGCTGTACACTGGTAACGCTGCTGACCGATGAGGGATGCAGTGGGCAGCAGCAGCTCCTCGGGCTTGCCCTGCTGAGAAGGCTGGGTCTCCTCTGGCATGCCCAGTGATGGGGCCACTGCTCTGGGAGCACCAGCCTGGCTGCATTAGCCCTCTGGGGTCCATTCCACACTAGCTGCTTCTTGCAGTAAGCTGTGGCTGAGTGACCATCACTTCTGTGCTTGGGTCACTGCACAGATTGAGTGGGAACTGGCCCGTTCCACTTGGTGTTCAGGAGTGATGCATGCTAGAGAGAACACTGCCTGCTCATCACCCCTTGCCCTCTGGCAGCGGGAGGAGAGAGCAGGCACCAGAGCTCCTGATGGCTCCAATGCTTTTGGAGCTCTTCTCTTTGCAAGGCTTCACCTGGGTGTTGTGGCACTGCAGAACTGCCCTAGGGTAAATATGCTGTTTGATTATGGGAGACAGAGGTTCTGTCTGGTACAGTGTCTCCAGGATCAATCTGTGTTTGAATTCCCAATGTCTGCTGCATACCTGCCTTCTATTAACCATTGTCCAGTTCCTCCTAGCTCAGAGTAAGCTCAGCTTCAAGGGAGAGCCTTGGGTAGTGGTTGCATTGGGAAGTTCATCTCCATTGCAGGGAGATCTAGTAACAGCTATTTGGTAAATGCTCCCTGGCCTCAGCCTCTGCTCCATGGGCACCAAGAGGATACCAGCAAAAGCTGCACCTTCCTGTGCCCATAGGCTTAGAAAGAGGGGGTTAAAGCATAGGTGCTGGCATGGGACTGGCTTTCCACATAGCATTAACAAAGCCCCTCCATCTTCATGTTCTTGTCTTGTGGGAGTAGGAGCTTCCTGGATGCATCAGTCTTGAGCTGCACTGAACCAGTGCAGGATCAAGAAGGAATCAAGTCAAAGCATAGCCAGAGCCCTCTGTGATTCTCATCCAGGTCATGATGCGCAGTGTCAGAGGTGCAAGTGGGCCCTGGAGGAGGCAGAACGGGGTCCTTGCCTTGTGCTGTCTTGAATACCCTGTGCTGTTTTGCAGGCAGAGCATGAGCTGAGGCTCACACAGACTGAGTTCGATCGTCAGGCAGAGGTGACACGGCTGCTGCTGGAGGGGATCAGCAGCACCCACGTGAGTAACTGGGGAGTGATGGGGACCATAGGGAATCTTGGCTCCTTTCTAGAAGGATGCCAAGAGGATCTTGAAGCCCTGCACTGGGAGTAGAGGTAGAAGAGGTCATAAGTTTGGATGCCACCTCCTCATAAGCACTAGAAACATAATGAAGCATGCACAGGCGGTGCTACTCTGGCATCTGCAGTTCTGCGGTCCTCAAAATGCTTCCAAGCCAGAAAAACCTGGTTGTTCTGTCCCTAGAGCTGTGGATTAGCTACCAGGGACATGGCTGGAGTGCCAGGAGCAGCCCCCTCTCCAAGATCACACCTGTGCCTATGCATCATTCCCAAGCTTGTGTATTCAAGCAAACCAAGTAACTCTTTTCATACTGGCCTGCATGAGTCTGCTTCCCTTGGGGGTAGGTGGTAGCTGCAGGAAGAGAGTTCCTGTGCCTGGCAACCAGACTCACAGCCCAAACTCCTTCTCCCTCCAGGTGAATCATCTTCGCTGTCTCCACGAGTTTGTGGAGTCTCAGACTAACTATTATGCTCAGTGCTACCAGTACATGCTGGACCTGCAGAAGCAATTGGGCAGGTGAGACAAGAAAAGGCTCTTACTTCTCTGAGGGTTACCCCCATCTCTGGCCTCCTTCCCCATCTCACATCATAGAAGTTATAAACACCCTCCAAGCTCTCCCAGAGCCTCTGAGCACACAGACTGGAGGCCAATCCTGGCAGTACTGCATCTGGAGCAGACGTTGCCATTGGATTCATCTGGGGTTTGTACATTCTTCTCTCATGGTGGCCATGAGAGTTTGAACATTCTTCCTCTAAATTAGTTAAATCACATGGGAGCAGATTCCTGTTGCCAAGCAGCAAGCCTGAGCATGCTGGGCTGCAGCAGGAAGCAGGTCTGCGCTGCTGGTTTCACACCCCATGGGCACAGGCAAGGATGTTTTGTTACCTGTCTCATCAGCCTGACCCAGGAGGGGCTGTTGTTGCTTCTGTGTGATCACTCACTTCTCCTGTTCCATTCTTTTCCATGCTAGCAGCTCCAAAGGAGAAATGTAAGTAAGATGTTCCACACAACTACCTTTAAGTGCTCTCCACCTCATAGCAAAGGCCAGAGCTGCATTCCCTTAGTGCAGAGTGGGTAAATGAGCTCAATGACACTGAGCTCCATCGTTTACACTCCAGAGAGCCCAGAAAGCCTGGAAGCCTCCAGCTGTGGCATCCAGTTTAACAGCAACAGTGACTGTCCCTTTCCTGAAGGACAAGCAGTCTAAGCAGATAACACAGAGCATGTGAGAGCAGGGCAAGGACACAGCACCACGAACTCAGTAAAACAGCCCCAGGGCCCAGATCCTGCTTCAGTGCCACACTTCAGTCTCATACACTGCAAGTTGGGTGCCAAGTCCTGTAACAGGACACTGGAATCCACATAAGCAAATACATTATCTATTGCTTGGCCTCGGCACCTGGGAAGTGCATTTCCCCACTCAAAGGGCAGCACAGATATACACTGCGGGTGTTGGGTGGAACTCTTGAGCATTCTCTGCACTGTAACCACCAAAAGCAACTCTTTCTTGGCTCCTCACCCTGGAGCCTCCCTGAACTCTGTTCTTCTCCTGTGTAAGATTTTCAGGCACGTTTGTAGGCAATGCAGAATCCACCTCTCCTCCTGCAGCCGCTGCCTCTCCTCCGGCTGGTGCTGCTGCCACCCTCCCTGCTGTGCCTACCATCCCCGTTGTGCCCACCATTGTTGGGGTGCCCAGTGCCGTGGCAGAGGGTGTGCTGAACCCAAATGAAGTCAAGCCTCCAGCCAGCGGCACACGGAAAGCCAGAGTCCTCTATGACTATGAAGCAGCTGACAGCACCGAGCTGGCGCTCCTTGCAGATGAGGTTGGTCGCTTCCCTTTGGGTTCAGTGTTGCTGTAATTCTTTAACAACCCCTTGTGTGCTCAGCATGGTCTTGGTTACTTTTCCTGCCCCTAAACCCCATTTTGTGGAACTATTAATAGTCTTGATAGTCTTGGTCCACTGAGTTGCAGTGAGCTTGTGCTCATGGCTGTCTGCTATTGAAGAACATCACCTCAGTAACTCCTTCGTTCCTACTGGAGTCCAGCTGTAGCCAGCTAACCAAATACCCCAATACTTATTATCATCACTGTCACCCTCAACTACAGCTTCCTTACCTGAGAGCTGCCAGTAGCTCCAGGGAAGGGGCACTGGTGCCCACTGAACAAGCGTCAGGAATTACTGTTCTTTCAGCATCCACCTGACTGAACTCTGCTCTCTCAGCAGGGTCAGGTCCTGTCTAACGCTGTCTTCTCTCCCCAGATGATCACTGTGTACAGCCTGCCAGGCATGGATCCAGACTGGCTCATAGGGGAAAGAGGGAACCAGAAAGGGAAGGTTCCTGTCACTTACTTGGAACTGTTAAGTTAAATGTTTCCAGGAAGAAGAATGTACAAGCAGAATGCACCCCTCATCTCCTGGCACTCCTAATGTGGACTTCATCCGAGACCATTGCTCTCTTCAGGGTCAATGCTCCATTGCTAGTGTGGGAACTGTGGGATAGGAGTGGTAAAACTGTTACAGCAAGGTTTTGGGAAAGGGCTGCTGGCACCCAGCACTGGATTCATTCACTACCAGTGCAGCTGCTTTGGGGTTAGTCTTGATGGTGCAAGATTCCTTGATCACTTGTTTCTTTTCCTACCCTATCCCAGTGTCATTTATCATAGTGGCTTTCCCAGGGCGAGCAAGCTGTACCCCTCAGCTCATGGAGTTTAAGTTACACTTCCCTTGTGCCTGGTGTGGGTTAGTGCCTGTCTGCCCCTCCTGTCCTCCCTCTTCAGCAGTAGAATTCCCAAGTCGAACCATCAAGCATTCCAGTGGGAAGTGTCCCACACCAACCTTCCGATGGTCCTAGCTCTTAAGGCAAGGAAGCTGAATTTAAGAGCCCATTAAACCCATCCACCTTGCTCATGAGTGGGAGAACAGGATCACGAGGCTCTCCAAGAGCTGTGCTTTCTGTCATGGTGCCTGATGGCTTCCATCTAGAACTGGCCAATGAAGCTGGGAGTTTCTTTGTGAAGACCAACCTGATAACGTAGGGCCTGTATGTCAGAAATCCAACCTCAGTGCAAGGGACCATGCATCTTGCTTGCCTTTCCTCTGAGAAACCGCTCATGGATTGCAAAGAGTTTACAAAGCCTTTTTACAAGCTTCGCTCCCTGTGGTTATTATCCAGGCTTTTCTTTCAGTGCTCTGGTCCAGGCATGTTTTGGCCTGATTTTACTTCCCCTTGGATCACTGATTTCAGTAATGCTTTCCCTCCCACCGCAGCAGTGAACAGACTTGGTGCATCCCAGGACAGAAAGGGACAGTCCCACTTGCTGTTATCTCCCAACCATGAGCTACTCTTGGTCGTACACACACTAACCAAGCCAGGCTGCCTGTGGTGGTTTAGCTCCAAGGGAGTGCTCAGGTGTGTATGCCTTTTAATCCTATGAGCTTTTGAGCTAGAGCTCACCTACAGGACTCCTGCTGCTGTGTATCTGGTTTTCCACTCAAGCTGGATGGAAGAGAAACTCACCTGCACCAAGTGCTGTTCACAGCCCTCCCCTCGGTGTGACAGAACTCACTTTGCTTGTTTATTGACTTTTGCACTTTCCCCAATGGTATCGTGACCACTCTGATGTAACAGGGCACTGAGCACCTCTTTGGGGGGAGGCTCACGGGTTTCAGCACTTATTTGCCAATAAACAACCTGCCTGAGCTCCTGCCTCAGTGTCTGCTGTGGGGTCAGGCCTGTCCCTGCTCTCCAGGCACGGGATGTAAGGGTGGGAGCAGTGCCCTTCTGCTACCCCAGCCTTGGGAGCTCCTCACCCTTCCCGTCCTCCCACCACATGCCTCAACATTGCTCATGTCTTGTAGTTCCCAGATGCCACAGCTCAGTTGTTCTACACACTCAGGAACAACAGCTCCTCCTCACCCTGAAGCAAAACCAGAGCAGAAGTACGACTTTGTGCTGCAAGACTGAAGTGCTGTTCTGGATGGAGCAGGCTTTGCTGTTGGTATGGAAACTAGCTCAAAAGTCCTAAAGCCTTGTCCCTAGCACCCAGCTTGGAAAGAACTCCTGGGAAGAGCAGCTGTTAAGCTCCAATGGAAGGAAGTTTCATTTACATTTACAATTTACATTTAGATTGTACAACTTTGTTAGTTTTACAATTGCCCTGATTACAGCTACCGCAGTTCTGCCCTTTTAGAGCTCTACCCCTGCCCGTTCCCCTTCCAGCTTTGTGTCTGTGCCTTTCCTTAGGCCAGTGACATCCCCCTTTCCCTGTTACTCATCTCCTTGGTTTGTTAAAGAGGAGGAACTGTTAAACCAGCATCAGCTTAATGATGCAGAAAATGGTGTCTCTTCCCTCAGAACAGCCAGCGGGAATGCTGCTCCTGGCACCTCCCTTCCCTCTCTATTAGCAAAGAGCACATCTAGTGCTGCTCCTAACTGGCTCTCTACAACACGCTTACACTCTGGTGCTGCTCATTGCAGTTCAGGGTGAGCTGCCCTTGGCCAAAGGCTGTTCCATGCCCCTCTGTGGCTGAAGGCAGTAAAAGTACAATTCAGGGCTGCACTGCTGCTGTCTGAAGTGGAGCTACAGCTCTAAACCACAGCTGTAACCAACAGCACCCACTGCTTTGTCATGTGGCACCAAGCACTCCTGCCTTAAACTCTCACTCTAGTTCGTGAAGCAATCACTAAAAGAATGTAGCACTCCTCCCTAAACTCATTCTATTGTTCGTGTTGCACACTAACAGAGATCAGAACACTCTAACTTCAAAAGCTGTAACGTAAGGGAAGACGCCTACCACAGCTGTAACAGCCCTAAGCAACACTGAACTTGATTACCTGTCCTGATTCCAGCTTTACTACCACTCCCCATAGCTACCTGTCACCAGTTTGCACCTCCTCTGTACTGTTCTCCACCTTCAAACCTCCACGTTCACACTCGGAGCTCCCCTGGCGTAGAATGTGTTCTAGGTTCCACCTGACCACCATCAGGCTTAGCACTGTAGCACCACCTCCCTTTGCTGTCACCGCACCTTTTGGAAGATAATCAAACCCCTCTCCTACTTTAAGACCACTTTGCTCCAGCCACCTACTTCAAACCTCTGCAAAGCCTGCAGAGCAAGTGAAAGCAGATCAACCACATGTACCCGAGCACTGCCATCACTTTAGCTCACAACAAATACCAAACCCAAAACAAAATAATCTCATTTTCTTCTTCTTGTCTCTTAAAATCACCGAGATTAAAAGGTTCTGACTGGTGAAGCAACTGAGTGTCTCCTTAGGAATGAGCTGGCAGTTCACCAGCTCACAGCTACAAGGAAACTGGATTTCTTACCTTAGAAAAGCCTGTCTGGATTTCAGGCTTTATTTTTAAGCAATAATCACTGACCTCCTATTACCATCTCCATCACATGCTGAGCCTTAGAACATTGAAGAGTTTGTTATCTATTGAGAGCTACAACAGGATGATTCCACTTCACTGTGGATAGTGTCTTCTAGCTTGAACTTGTGCCTTCCCCTGCTGCTGCAACAGCAGAGCGGCACCTTGGACCTGACCACGGAGTAATCTGTGTACATGGGCTACCCCGCTGTGTTCAGGAAGAGTATTTTATAGTGATGCTCATTTAAAACCCCCCAAGAGAAGGGAATGGGTATGGGAAAGTCAAGGGAACCAATTTTTGATTATAAATGGCTTCAAGAGGTTACCTGGATTGTCACTCCCAAGCCACAACTCACCTCACTGTTAGCTGGGACTTCAGCCCAGCAGAACTGCTGCACAGAAGATGCCAAATTGGTCCAACTCAAAGCCATGAATCCAGCTGCTGTCTATAAACGTTTTAATATCAGTATAAATAGGGCACAGTTACAAAAAACTGCAAGACTGGAGCAATGGAATTTTGCCTTAAAAACTTTGAGTGAGGCCTTGCTCTTCAGAAACACACAACACACAGACTGCAGGGGAAAGGGAAGGCGTGAGCACACATACACCATCCTTGAACCATTCAGTACAAAAATAGCAGTAGAAAGATGGTCTCTGAATTGCTGGCTGATCCCTTGGTTGTGCCTCAACTGGGCTCTGGCTGGGAGAGGCAGACTGCACCTTGTGTTAAGAGCAGAGCTAATGCCCAGCAGAGTTCGTCTCCTCTCCCCATCCAGCCCCAACTTTCCCAGCTGAGGTACAAGCTATAAAAATAAAGGTTTTGACTGCTCAGCCCTTGCTCCCAGCTCAGCCGCTGGAGCAGGCAGGCTGTGCGCATCCTGACCCCCAAAGCTCTTGGCTTTCCTTACATTCGCTCTGCTACTGGGTTGCAAGAGTTCAGTGGGATCTCACTGCTGATGTTACAGCTCTGTTTCCACCTCTGCCCACACCAGGCCTCCCTCCCTCGCCCAGTCCTTGTTACGAGCTCTCTGCCAAAGGTGTTGCCTTCTGTGGTGGATGTGAATTGTTCTGCTGCAAGTCCTGAGGAGGGAGACAGGGGCAGGATCGCATCTATCTCTGCACGTGCCGGACAAAGGCCTGCACGAGCTGAATCAAAGGCTCCTGCCCTTCAGGACCAAGCTTGGAGGAGGATTTCCCTTGGGGAGAGGGTAGGACTCCACTGGCAGGTGAAGAGGGACCACCCCGGCGGAAGTAACGGGACAGGCTGGAGAGCAGAGTACTCTGAAAGCAGAAGCAAGAGCAAATGAGCCTCTATCCAACACAGGCCCCCTCCCTCCCCAAGAGGTCCCAAGCTATTAAACGGGCAGCCAAAGACAAACAACGTTCTCCCACTGATCCCACTGACACTGAACAGGGAGTAGGGAGGGCCCAAGCCGCTCTCACCAGCTCAGAGCTGAGCTCCTGTTTCATGCGCTGCTTATCACGGGGATGCACCGCTGGGTCTCTCAAGTACCGAACAGCCTGGGAGATGAGCAGGTAGAAACAGTTCTCCATTGTAAACATGAGCAGAGACCTGTGCAAAGAAACACATGAGCCCAAAAGGTCAGCGCACTCTGGTTTCATGGTCAAATACTCTTAAGTCTTCATAGGCTGGGTAGGTAGGAGGGAACAGTTCCTGTTCATTCCTCTCAAATGCTGGCCATCAGGGAAAGCTGACTAAAAAATCCTGGTAAATAAGCATTAAACAACTCTTTATCTGCATGTTCAGTGGCTGACTTAGGATGGGATGTCTGGCTTCACACACTCTCCCCCAAAAATACCCTCCTTGCCTTGGGGAGCTTCTGATGGGCTATCTGAATTCCTTGGATTCAGAGTGAGAAGCTCTGAAGCTACAGAGATGTCTCTAAACCTCAGTTCTGACCTGAGGAGCATTAAGTTTTGTTTCTTGGCCATGGCTAAATCAAACAGCTAAAAACTTACTTGAAGGTTTTGGTTCCCTCTTGCATATTCAGCCCTGCAGCCTGAGGGAAAGGTTCCTTCTTCTTATCCAGCTTGGAGGGGAAAGAAGGCAGGCGTTAGAAACAGGAGATATGAAAGCAGGAATACTCCCACCCTTCAAGGCTCAATGAGCACTCTGAGATCACTGCAACTGCTGTGCTCTCAGACAGAGAAATGGCCACTACCTCTCCCAGCATGTTAAGGGCCACATTGACTGTGGCAAGGAGGGTCCCAAAGGAAGGTGCAACATCCGAATCAAAGGCTGGTGTGGTGAAACTCAAAACAAAGAGCAGGTTGTACTCAGCAAGGTCCAGCGACTGTGGAGAAAGAAAAGAGGAGTGAGTGACCGGTGAGGTTATGAGCATGCTCTTGTCATGGGACTGCCATGGTAACAGGGATACCCAGTCCCTGCATCCTGCTTTTTGTATGGAGAATAGCACAAATCTCGGATACACAGGTAAAGAGCAGCAGAGTGTGTTGTACAGGAGTGCACAATCAGACTGTATGGCTCTCCTCACACAGACAAGCCTCCTCCAGGTCCCAAGCCATCCAGTAATGACTGTTTCCAGACTGTTTTCAAACACTAGGCATATGTGTCTACAAGCCCAGGAAAAGGAAGTTAGAATCAAGGCTTAAACCTTCCTTTTCTGAACATGGAGAGCAGACACTGGGTCACACTGACCCAGGAGGATAACAAGAAGATGTATTTTCTAAGAGCAGTGCACTGAGGATCCAAGTTATAAGCCTGGGTTACCACTCTGCTTGGTCACACAAACAGCACTGTACCAATCACACAAAAGCTCAGCCAATCCTTCCTTGCACACTGATCAGTGCCTGACTCCTAAGGAAAATGCCCTGTGTCCTGCTTTGTGCAGCAGAACAGGTGGATGGCTGGTGGGCTCATTCTCTCAAGCACGACAGGCTGTGCCTCACTACACACACTCAGAACATCACCTGCTTTGCTAGAAACTCCCCCCTTCAGGGAACAGCTCCTCTCCTCTTTCCCCACCTGATCAAGGAGGATCTGGCAGACATCAGGGGTAAAATGGCGCAGGGCAGCAAGACACTTGCTGAGGATCTTCAAGAGGCTGTACTGCACTGTAAGCAGTGCTTTCTGCTCTGCTGCCTCTGACTCAGGGCTCGGGTGTTTGGAGGAGGCTTGGGGGTTCCGCTGCACTCGTGGGGTCACACTTGCTGGAAGGGAGTCACCGTTTTTTGTCTGTGGAGAAAAAAAACAAAGTCTTCAAAATCTTGGCTACAAAAATGATTATTTTGCACTAAGATGAATACTTTGAGGGAAACAAAGTGCTGTGAACAAAAGGAATGCGGGAATAAGGCACCCAGAGCTCTGTCACTTGCTGAAAGCACAGAGATCTACACTTAGTGTGCACTGGGGAAGGCTCTGCATTGCAGGGAGGCAGCTGCAGAGGCTATTTAGATTCCACGTCCTGGAAAAAAGCATTTCTGATCAACACAGCAATTTCAGCAATGCTGAACTAACACATGAGTAGCAATGCATCATCTCCATCCACCCCGTGACTCTGAGGATTCCCCAAGAATAAGAGCTCTCTCTCTTGAACAAATTAAATCAGATCAAGGACACCAGCTCAACAGTAGCTTAATTAATGGCACTACAGACTACTACAGCAATGCACCCTTCTTGCTGCAGTGTAGGCAGCTCTCAGATGGTAACAGCACCATTCAAACACTGGCTGCTGTTTCTCTAGGGCTGGTTTTACACAGTCCAGTGTTTTTCAAGTCCAGACTGCTCTTTGCACATGAGAAATGCAAATCCTCACTACTGATGATTATCAATAATCATCACTGGGATTACTGACAGTCAATTCAATATCCAAGAGCCTGAACACTGAGTAGTATTTGCATTTTAACCAGGAGCATGAGCATGCAACACTCTTGATGTAGTTTGGTTCGTGGTCCCCATCCTCACCTGCAGGTAGTGCTGGAGCATTTTGCGGCTGTGCAGGAGGGAGGTACAGGCTTGACACAGGTAACACAGATTCACCTGGAATAAATAAGGGAGAAAGCTCATAAAAGCTCAATACTCATCTATTCACTACCATTGACAGAAGCTAGAAAATCCACTTAAACAGAACACTGCCATCATAAAGGATCAATGCAGCGTTTTGATTTCCTGTTACTGAGAACTGAGAGTAAGCCACTGAATTCCCCAAGTTATCATTTCCCTGCTCCCCTAGTTATCTTTCCTCACTCGGTTCAGACGGTACTGGCAGAACAGACATCTAAATAACCTCAGCAAAGGTTCCTGTTAAGAGCAGTAACAGAAAGGTGATAAAGTGCCATTTTCTCTTAACACATCCAAATCCCTGCACCCCAAGGCAATGTACAATTGACAGCAATATCCTCATTCCTACCTGCATGTCCTTCATAAGCTGTGGCAGGTGGAAATGCCATTCCTTTGTGAAATTTGAGAGCTGAAGAATGAAGCCAACAGTGTGATCAGCCTCTTCCAGACAAGCCAAGCTCTGTACTGTCCGCACTGCATTGAGGCACTGAAGAGCAGGAGAAGGAAATCAGGGCAAAGACACTTAAATCACAGAAATCCCATTCCTTCCTCTAAAGAAAAGCTAAAGATCTGCCCTTAGGGACAAAGAATGAATTCATGAAAGTGGCTTCACAGCACATAGATCAGAACTGGAGAACTTTATATTCTTAGTCAGAGGTCAATGCATTTCACACTGTGAAATGAGGAGAGCTGTTTCTCTAGGGAGCACGCTTATAAACAGGACTCTTCAGCACATCTGCATTGACACAACCCACTATTTGCTGACTCAAACGGTGATTGAACCTTGACCACAGCATTCTCATTATGTGAGCAAGGCTGAGCTGAAGCCACCTCCAAGAGCAGCTCTCATACTTATCTCTCCAGAACAGCCAGCCACAAGGTGAGCTCCCATCCACTTCTGCTACTGTGGTGAGCAGGCCTATTAAACACCTGCAGCTAAGTTATAACCCCAGGAGCTCATCTCAACAGGATGAACAGACGGTGACTGCCCAGCTCTAACAAGTACCATAACAATCATCCCTGCCTGACAGCATGGGTTTGATATTGCATCCTCCTCCTGCTACTGAACTATTTCCATTATAAACCTTTCTAAGCAGGAGCCTCTTTTCAATGCTTCTGCACTTTCTGACGTGTTCCCACTGCTGTTGCAACACAGAAGCTAAGTGAACCATCACAGAGGAAGGATGTGATGTACCTGAAGAATCCTCTCTTGATGGACACCAACAAAGTCCAGTGCTTCTGTCAAGAAGTTGTATCTGAGTGTTTTAAGGAGGCGTTCCATCAGTGACATGGACAGACGATAGACCCCAGGCCAGGAGGGGGCATCCAGAGACTTGCGTGATGAAGCAGATGTCTGAACAGAGCAGATACGAAGGTAAATGACTGACTTATGCTTCTGCCCAGGGTGACACTTGCCACAAACCCTCCACACCACCTTAGCAGCCTCCCGTCTCTAGGGAGGCAAGGCAGGGCATGGCAAGCTCTCCAGGCACATCCCCACACAAAAGGACTGAGCACCCACCTGAATGGCTCCATTAGTGCTGAGCTGGTACACGCTAAGGAGGGGCAGGCAGACACTCTGTGTGACACCAGCTCCAGCCACAGCTGCTGCTCCCTGCAAGGCACAGAACCAACCACTGTTAAAATGCGCACATTATCTCTGCTCTCTGAGACTAGAGGCTTATTTTGCATTAAGTATTACTGTGCTCTGCAGTGTCACCACCCTTGCAGAGAACTTTCATCTACACACACTTGTATGTTGATAACAATTCAGTATCCAGAAAAGCAACGCTGGTCTTCCAGTGAAATCTAACCTGCACAACTGTACTGTGAATTCCACTTCCATATTCCTTGGTTTGGTACACACATAATCTTTGAAAAGGGCTGGCTCTGGAATGCCCTGACTTTTACCTGAAGCTGAACTTGTAATAGAAAAATAAGGCTTTATTGCAACCAATGAGAAAGCAGGTTCCAACACTTAATGCTGCTTTAACTAGAAGGGCACAATTTGCATTGTGAAGAATACATTCAGTGAAAGCTCCTGCTCTAAATTACAGGTCTGCTCTGGCTCAGCTCTTCCATCCAGGACATCCCATTATCAAGAACAAGGCTACCTAAGCAGACATACATACAGGACCTACTACTTGCAGCCTCTAAAAAAAAACCTTTACCTACACATCATTATTCAGCTGAATTGCAAACAGAACAATGAGCTATACAGTTCCTATTAAAAATGGATGGTTATATGCCCTCATTTCACTGTATCTCTCACCTGTTGAGTCCTTGCTAAGGTCAGCAGTAAATGTAATGAGGCCTCCGTGAAGTGCAGGTTTTGTTTAACTCTCAGGCTGATCTCCAATGCAGCAAAGATAGTGGGAAGCACAGGGACTTTCCTAGTAATCTGCAGCCAGTAGTCTCCATCTTCATCAACTTCACAGAGCTCTTTAGCCAGATGCAGACCCAGAACACACACCTGCTGTGACAAGGAAAGGAGAAGGAGGTACAGGCTTGCAATGGCTATCAAGAAAACCTTGAAAGCATTTACTAACATAACCTAGAGTTCAATCATATTCGGAATCATAAATTAAGGGACCTGATACCCCTTCACAGGCAACAGGCTGCAAGAGAAAGTTATTCCAAACATGGAGCTTTTGTCTAGAGAGAAGAAACATGACTGCAAAGCAGATGAAAGGTTCCTTACCCCATCTCGCTGGTCTTTGTGTTTAACTCGAGAAGAGTCATCTGTTTCCATGCTGTCCTTGTCATCTGTAGCATCTCCCAAGGTCAGGCTGTGTCGAGTCTGATCGAAGAGCGCAATGACCTCATCTTGGAGTGTTTCACACACACTCAGCACCAGCTGGGAGTACTGTGGGATCTCGTTCACTGTGACACACAGAGGACAGACCACAGTTAACACACAAGCCTGGTACTCAGGGCTCCAGTTTAACCAATAACATCACCAGGCCACATTTCTTGGAGTTACTATTCATCCTGTTTTCACTTCAAAACCTACAAAAGAGAATGTGAGGAGCTGTGACTAAGTTAAATGATTAAGTCTAGGAGTACGTACTAAGGGGTTAGACACTCATCTGGCTAACAAAAACCTGTGGTTTCATCAAGAATTTATATAAACTCATGAAATCTCAAAGCACAGATCAAGCACAACCATGGACAGAATACTCCATAACTCCTCACTACAGTATTTCCTACCCACTTCTCCAGACTGCTGGTACTGGCTCATACAGACTGGGTGCAGTCTATACTCATTGAGTCCATATAAATACCACATTCTTATCAAAACCATTATAATAAATTGTACCATCATTTACCAGCACAACTGAAACTCAAATTCAACAAAGGAAAACATTTAGAAAGAACCCAACCCTCCACTTTCTATTCACTATCTAAAATATGTGGGCTTGCAGGCCCCAAGCAGTGGGACAAGGAATATACAGGAAGGTGAACTGATACATCCTCAACACCACAGTTGCCTTTGCATGGCTTTGAATTATAAAGCTCATCTATGGCTAAAATAAGTTATAACAAGTAAAAAAAAAGTAGGGAAGTCCACAGGTTGGTGACTGTATCCAGCATCCTGTACTACTACTAACACCATGTATGCCTTTATCATAGAAACACTGGAGTGTTAGGGTGTATTCAGCCATGCCAGCCCTAGTCTTGACACTCGTACACACACCACCTCACCTTTCACCTCCTTCATTTGCAGAACAGTGATCAGAGCTGAGAACACTTTGGCTTTGGTTTTCTCCATCATCTGCTGATCTGCCTGGAGTACCCCCTCCAGAATCTGCGTCAAGGAGTTTATGATTTTATCCACAGATCCCAACTCACTGACAACAAAAAAGGAGAACTCTTCAGATCACACAAGATCCCTCAGTACATATATCACTTGACAGAGCTGTGTGGATCATAACTTATATGATCCACACAAATAAAAGCACTTCTTCCAAGTTTAAGTTATCACCTGGATGTCACTGAAGACATTCCACAGTACAGCGAGAATGCAGGACTGACTATCTGAAAGGCTTTTTGATACACTTTTCACCAGCAAACAAAAGCCAAACCATGAATATATTGCTACAAGAGATTTCAGCAACAGCTTACAGACATGAGCCATCCCAAGAGAACTCTATGATAAGGCTTCAGTTTCCTCCCCAGTCACCAAAGGAATCTCTCCAGGGCAAAACACTCAAACATCATATCCCAAGCTTTTATATTTAGCAGTGACAAATAACTATACAAATACCTACCTCTTCCACTGTTTGAGCAGGATCAGAAGAAGGGTACATAGCATAGACCCCAGCTGCAGACACGATACTGACATGGGAACTAGGAGCTAAGAAGAAATACTACAACAGTTACAGTCACAGTAGTCACATGTAGGAACACTTAACCCTCAGCCCAAGCACCACCACCAAATGACCAGGTTTGTTCTTCGGCAGCTACGAGCACTGCAGGAGACAGAGTCAGGGCCCTCTGCAGGGCCACTCAGTGATGACACTGACCCAAATAAATGTGTGTGATTTATAAGATTTACAAGAAGCTCATCAATTCAGACTTGTTTCAGCCCAGTTTCACAAGATCTAAAATAACCCCATGACGGCAAGCAGCTGCAGAAGCAGAATTCCTCATCGTACAGAGAAGATGAGCAATTGGGAAATTAAAGAACTGACAGGAAGTGCCACCTACCAAAGCTCTGGTGCCGTTTAGCACATCCAGAAACAACTGCTGATGAACTGCAGAATCAGTCAGGTGCATTATATCTGCCTAAAATCCACAAAAGCAGAGATCAGTCAAGCACGGCCAAAGATGCAACTTCTTAGCAGTCTAACATCGGTCTGCTGGTTTCATTTGTTACTTTGAGAAGGCACTGATTTATAGCTGCTGAATGATGCAGTTTTACAGAAATCACTGAAGTATAACAGTAACAGTTGACAAGAAGTCAGCAATGACTGATTTCCCTAATGGTCCATCCCCACCTCACTTGGACCAGCAAAATCTCTCTGGGATTCCAGAATTACTTAGAATTGCTATTTGAATTACTTACTACCTCCTTTCTCTGCTCAGAAAGACAACATGCTTGTTTTGAACATACAGCACCTACTTTAACCTCTTGTATCATGCTTATGCCAACTTGTGTCATAAACATAGATACAACAAAATTGAAAGAGAAACAATGAATTCTTCATTAGGGTTTAGCTGGCCCTAAGAAGTTGATGTTATCTAATTCAAAAGGTTAATTTAGTTTATAATGAGACTATATTCAGTTATAATGAGTTTATAAAAGCTAGCTCTTACGTGACACGTAGAGATTATGAGCAGCATCCGCCAGGCTGAGATAAGCATCTGATACTCTGTCATGAAGGCACAGCTGCTGCCCTCTGTCTCTGCCACATGATCTGCCAGTAACTTCACATACTCTGACCAGTAGGCAAAGCGCTTTTTGGTGGAGAAGTTCTTTAGCGTGTCCTTCAGGGACTGATCCAGTGAGCCCCTGACCAAACACCAAACCAAGAGAAGTTACCTTCCTTTATTCTTTGGTCAGAAAATACACTTCTTCTGAGATTCAGGTGGGAAAGCCAAGGACACAGCTTGCAAGAGAAGGTTATTCCACATTAGACCTGCACAGGGAATCCCACTTTTTACATTGAATGTGAAGGAAAAACATGATCCCTGAAGAAAATCTGTGATTTATTTCAGTAGAGATTTTAAGCAATCCTGACTTTTCGACATTTTAAAGGGCAGTTATGTTCAATAAAACAAAATGAGTGGGAGAAAACTACTAAAATGTTATTCAGCAATCACTGTGAGGACTGTGCTCATCATTAGTTTTAAGAGACACTGCATATTCTCATTCCAGGATACAAGGAAAATACTAATAAGAACATTCCCACCTACAGGCTGCAGAAAGACTGTGACATCACTTCTGCAATGGGCAACTGCAAGAATCTCAAATGTATGTCTGCAATTTGTTTATACATCACTGTTTCTCCCACATTTTTACAGGATCACATGTACTCCGTCCCTCAAAACCTGCATGGCCTATTGAGATTTAACATACACTGTTTAGGTAAACAGAGATGAAAGAGAGGCCACCAAAGACTCACTTGACAACATAGTAGATTTCCAAACAGATGATTTTCATGATTAAGGCACAGGTATCCAAGACACTGAGCTATAAAGACAAAAGAAAAGCAAAATCTGAGCATCAAACATTGTGCAAAGCCTTCACCTCCTCTCCTACCTGTGTTTAAACCACTTGATCATACCTGCTCTTAGAAAACTGCAAGCAGAGAAAAAAGCCTACATCTCACTTAGAAACTTCTGAGAAGTACACAACTACCTTTGCTTCGTTTAGAGGTAACTCACCTCTGAGGATTCTGAAGGAGGAGGGAGGGTCCCAAAGAGGGGATTAGTTAAATTTTCCCAAAACTTTGGCCTAAAAGATATATAGAGAAGTAACATCAGTTATCAACTCCATGCCTCGTGCTTAGCAGCATTCTGACTTCATAGCAAATATGCTTTGGTAAATACAAGTTTCTATAGCTTCTTATAAAAGAAACAGAAAGAAATACATTCGCTCCTGAACACACACATAGGGGTTCTCATCTTATTTCCTGAGACACTAAGTTCAAAGCCCACACACGGCAGAGCCATAGAGGGCACACAAAAACTAAGACATAAATGTCCCTGCAAAGTCTGATGAACCAAAGAAAATGTGTTTGAGTTAAAAAAGACAGTAAAACACATTATACAAAACCAACTCACTTTGTCCTCAGCACTAGCATGGCGCTATCGCGACGGTCTTGCCACAAAGCATGCAGGAAGGCAATGGCAGCACGGTGCAAGAGGGGAGGGCACCAGTACCTCTCCTGTTGTTTGGTATCTATCAGTTGTAACACTACTTGGAGGCAACTCCACTCCCCTAAGCTGAATTCCTAAAGCAAAAGGAAACAAGAGAGGTTACATCACCACAGAACCACTATGTAGGCACCTATTAAAGCAGAATGTGCTTGGTTCCACTTGAAGAATACACTGAGAAATAAATCTTGACTACATGATGCCACCATATATTTTGTATATAACTATAAGGAATGTAATCACATATAGGGGAGTAAAAAATTAGCTAAGCTACAACTTCGTATGACCAAGTACCTTCAAAAGGTCCCAGCTCAAGAGGACTCTGAACCACAAAGCACCAGAGTGGGTACTCTGAAAAACTGATACTGTCCATTGTACCTCAATCTTCAGCTTTCTCACTGAGTGGCCACTGCCAGAGTGAAGAGAGTGGGCCACAGGGATCTTTGGGCTGACCCAGCAGATGTTCTTATGTTAACTCAGTATCTGCCTTGAAGTACTGAGGAAATCCTACCTTTGACCCATCACTGCCATCCTTCACTTCCAAGTTCAGGAAGAGCTCGATGAGCCCAGGTTGTGTCTCCACGGCAACTGTGAGGAACTCCAGTATCATGACCTTAATACGCATGTCCTCCATCTTGCTCTGCAGGTGGATGAGGAAGGCATCACGGATGGCAGCAGCATCACTACCAAGGCAGGCATAAACAGACATGGGAGCAACCTGCAAAAGGAAAGAAACATCAGAAATAACCAAACTCTCCAGGATGTTTCTTGTCCATACCAAAAATGATTTTCATTTCAAATTGAAACTTAAAATATTTGGTATTAAATCTATGAACACAGGTGAGGGAACTCAAAACTAAGTTGTTAAGCAGGAAGAAACCTACAAAGTAATCCAAATGGTTCTCTTTGGCAATTCTATTCTACCCCTCACCTCCTCTTCAAGGGTTATGATAATACAGCATAAAACAAAGAGGAAAATTAGGTTTGGAATGATGTTTCCTGAGATAAATAAACCCAGAGCTGTGTTTGTACGCTGTAATAGAACTGCAAACACATTCTCAGTTTAGTCGCTGAAAAAAGCAAGTTAAGAGACAATGCTGAAATAACCCAATAAGAACTTAAATAGGACACTCTCCTTAGTAAGATGTTAAGTTCCAGTTAAGGTGGTGCAGGAATTGTACTTAAGAGTGTGACTTGAGAACGTTGCTCAAAAGAGTGGAAAGAGATCAACTTAAGTGCAAGTACATTAAGAAAACACCCCACTACTGTGAAGCCTCTCAGTGAGATGTCGGGTGACTTCTGAAAGGTCTGGAAATAATTTCAGCGATGGAATCAGGCACTGAAAGGCACTGAAGGGCAAAGGAGCGACTGTGTGAGTCTCATATCTCACCGTAGCCAGTCGTTTGAGCAGCTGGATGGCCAGGCGTGGAAGTGCAGGGTCATGCCTGTGGTAGATGTATTTGGCCAAGACTGCAATAAGGTTGTTTCCATGAGCACCTGGAGAGAACGCAATTAATATCAAAAAGAAGAAAATGTAGCAGGATGTAACTATTTACCAAATAATGATCTCTATACAGGAAGTGAGAGCCAAGTCAGTCTTCCAAACAAGTTATATCTGCTTAATACTCCAGAAGCTGTCCCACAGAAGAATGCCTTAGAGGAGGGAGAACAGGCTTTCTCCCATCACTGTAAACCTCTCTTTGGAACCTTGAAATCTTAACTACTGTTTGTAACGAGACACACACTGACTATATGGAAACTGCACAGAAGCATAGCTGCCCAGGCTGCCCCCAACAAGGAATACATACCATGCTGAGTAAGTGCCTGTTCTAACGGAGATACCACGCTGGACGGGGGTTTCAACCTGATGACATTATTGGTAACTGAGAACGCCAGTTTAACTGTTTGGATCAGCAGCTGACCGTGGCCTTGTGACTCATCACTGTGTTCACAAAAAGAGACCAAAGGGAGTAATTGATAAGCAGCATTTTATTATTTGCACAACACTGGAAGAGGAAGTTCTGTACTCTGTCAGTCACGGTTGTGAGATGTTTTTACTCAGACTGTCACATCACCACACACAAACTCTGAAATACAAACCCTCACATATCCCCCAAAAGTAGTGGCTGCCCAGCTCCAAGTTTTAAGCACCAAAAATGACAAAGAGCCTGAAAGCCTATCTATTGCCATGTTTGGTTTTTTTTTTTCCCCTCTTTAGGATACAGAGATTTAAAATGCACTAAAACAGAAGGAGAAACGATTACAGAAACAATCTCACAGAAATTACAGTGAACCAAAACGGGATAAAGAGATGAAACTGATGGGTTGTGGGGCTTATTCACTATGATTTTCCTTATCAGCTGAATATTCTCAGGGGACACTAAAGCCAAGCTTCTGAAGTAGGTCTTTCTTCTCAGCAAATCCGGATTCTTTCCAGACTTGTTTCGAAAGAGAGACCCAGCAGACTTTATCAGAAACAATTTGCTAGCAAGTTTGACTGGCTATGTGTCAAGTAAAACTGGTTGGGAAAAGAGAACAGAGGAAAGGAATGAGAATCAACCATAGCTAATGCACATCCAGCTTTCAGAAAGCCACATAAGGAACTTAAGGTGCTCAACACTAAAGGTATCTTCAATACTTCCAGAGAACTTCAAGCCACCTTCAGAACCATCCTGAACAGACTGCTCATCCCTAGCACTTCCAAATTACATTTCAAACTGTATTATGATTTATTCATGACCACAGCCTGATTTAGCTCTGGCGTTACCCAAAGACACAGAACTACTAATACTGGCTCTAATTCTCTTGCTTCTAATTCATCTTACAAATTTGAGTTCCAGTGAATTCTGTATTAAAAACCTGTAATTGCATGAAAACCATTAACAATTGAGCACATTTACACCCACCAGCAGCACCAAATGGCATTTAGAAATAGAAAACTACTGCATGAAATGGAGAGTGTACAGCAAAGAGTACATATAGACTTGGAACAAAGGAGGCTTGTTCCTCAGACCATACAAAGGCAGGCTGCAATGATGAGCTGCTACACTGATCCCTTGTTAAATACATCAAGTTGAAGCCACATTTCAATTATCTGCTTCTTTCCTCACCCTACTGAAATGAAACACACAACTCACCTGTTACACTGGGAGCTCATTACCATATCAATAGTGTCCACACCAATTCCCATGATGTTAATGACAGCTTGCCCTGCTTCAGTGTTGGCCAGGCTGAAGATGCACAGGGACTGAAGGCTGGGGGCATTGCTGTGAGACACAAACAGCACAGGACATATCACCAGGAGCACTTGCAGTTTTTTACCACACAGCACTTGGAAAACTACCACAAAGTGACCTCTTAATTTCTAATGCCCACTGACTCCCACTTTATTGTCCTTCCTACTTTCTTCAGAGAGCATACACCAAATAGGAAAGTGGACGGCAGTGTCCTAGGAAATCTATTTATTGTTTTCTTTCTCTTCATCAGTTATTCCAGAAACCAATGTGGCTTTCTCTGTCTTCAATTCTCCTGTATGCAGTAACACCGAGAAGAGCTGAAACCAGCACTGCACAACTGTTAACAGTTCATTCCTCAACATTTGTATTCAAAACCTGAAACCAAATGAGTGATTCCTGCACTGCAAGCCAGGCTAGTGCAGGTCTGAAATCCATCACTTGCCTTACCTACTGTGAGGATCCATTTCAGGGCACAAATTCAGTACTGCATGGATCAAATGCAGAATCAGATACCCTGAAACATAGATGAAATGGACTACTGAGTTTTTGGGAAGATCTGTTGCCTAGTTCCTACTATTTTCAAGCACATCACAGTACCTAGCAATACTGTTAGATGTACAAAGCAAATCCCAAATGGCTGCTAGGAAAGGTATGATGAAAAAAGGATGGAAAAATTCACACACTCTGTCTGAGAAGGCAGGAGACCCTTTTCATCCCCTCCTCCTCCTTCTCCCCCCTTCAATATCCTCACCAATTTTCTCCCTCACTCCATGAGAGTTGTAACGCCATTTGTGGTAATTTGGTAACATCTCCTTCAGGACAAACACAATGCAGGGCACAAGTCCTTGGCTTTGGGTGCTACCAAGTTGTCCCTAGGAGAAACAGAAATGTTATTGTTCCAGTTCTCGCTAAGAAGACAGAAAATCTCTTGCAGAAAGATACACATAGATTTACCAGTGATTTGTATTATCTTGTAGATCAGATGAAGCAAAACAGGCTTTTTGAAAGAAATAGACTACAGAGAAAATACAAAGAGCAGCAAAGGAAGTGTCAACCAATGATCCCTCACAGAGACCTCCTGAACAGGAGATGGATCTCAGGCATGGCCATATTTCATCTTCCTATTGTAACAGTTTACAAATGATTTCCCATACAGGCCATTCCAGAAGCACTCACCCGGATAAGAGCTGTTATCAGGTTCAGGAAGGAGATGGTAACACTGTACTCGCCCTGAGGCTGTTCTATGCTCATCAGTAGGTTTCCATAAGCCCCAGCATTCATTCCCTCTGCACTGTGACATGAGCAAGATAGTTGAATGAATAGCAGGATTCTGACTGAGACATGTCAGATACACACATTTCAGACTGGCATAAAGTTCTTATGACATGTTAGGAATAGGTTACACACCAAAAACAGATAGGGGAAGAGGTGATGAATACCTAATAATGTGATTCATACTGGACACTGGATTGGCAACAAATGGCAAGAAACCCGTGTGGTGAAGGTCAGTCCAAACCTGCAAGAGAGTAAGTACAGCTATTTCCTCTCATTCACGTATATGCATCTACTAGTTCTCAAACCCACAACCCAGAAGGTCATCCCCTCACCTTGGCTGGCATCCGGGCAGCCAGCACTGTCAAACAATTGACACAAGAAGCAATAACATCCACAGGGGGAGAGATTACAGTTGTTAGCCTACAGAACAGAAACAGCATCAATCAAATGCACTGTGGTCTTGCATATATACTATCTTGTTATTCAGAAAAGCTTCTCTCACTGAGGTCACAGTCACAGGTATAAAACCTAAGTAGGTAAATACAGACACCAGAGTCTGCACTTTCAGTTTAGACTTGCTGCCTCCCCCTCACACCTGAGTCACACAAATTTACTGCAAGAGACAATGCTGGCAAGACAGCACTGTCACAGCAAACAGTAATTATGCAGCAGAACATCAATTCCCAGGCCGTTAACACTAGAGGAGAGTTAATAAGTACAACTGGTTTAACACCTGGAAGTTACTGCTCTAATGATTATTTCCCTGTCATCTCAATATAGCTACCAATAAAAAATGCCTTTAATGGATACACTGCACAATATTCAGGGAAGAAGAAGAGGCCATTCTGCTGCATCAAAGCGTTAAACAGTGTGTAGCCACAACAGCCTTGAGAACTTAACACCAGTCTTAGGGAGTTCCAGCACACACTTCTTGCAAAGCTCTTGGCAAAATGAGTAATGAGCCATACTTCCAGCTCATTGTATCTTCTCAGGTGTCAGTGACTTACCTCTGCAGGAGCATGTAAATTCGTGACGTGATGGGCAGAAGGCAATCTGCTATTGATACATCAGTGCTGATGACTTTATGAACTAGGTCAATTATTGGCTTGACCCTTTGGCAATGCTGAATCACATCTGGGTAGAGAAAACGAACACCAGAATGCAAAATCATACTTAAGCAGTAATCAGCACTGGAACAATGCACTTTAACCTCATCATACAGCCCTATAAGCATTCCCCATGCCAAAACCCATTTATTTTATCTACCTCAAATTTTCCCTCATCTAAAATTTATCTCCTCTTGGCCTTTTGCAGTGAATTATACAGTACCATAATAATCATAGAATCTTAGAGTGGTCTGGGATGGAAAGGACCTTAAGATCATCCAGTTCCAACCCCCCTGACATGGGCAGGGACACCTCACACTAAACCACGGCACACAAGGCTCTGTCCAACCCAGCCTTGAACCCCACCAGCAATGGAGCATTCACAACATCCCTGCACAACCCATTCCAGTGCCTCACCACCCTCACAGTAAAGAACTTTTTCCTCAGATCCAATCTAAACTTCCCCTGTTTAAGTTTGAACCCATTACCCCTTGTCCTCTCACTACAGTCCCTCAT
>JASSUY010029250.1:0-17585 GCA_032466535.1 Forpus xanthops
TTACTGTAAGGGTGGTGAGGCACTGGAATGGGTTGCCCAGGGAAGCTGTGAATGCGCCATCGCTGGCAGTGTTCAAGGCCGGGTTGGACATAGCCTTGAGAGACACGGTTTAGTGGGAGGTGTCCCTGCCCATGGCAGGGGGCTGGAACTGGATGATCTTAAGGTCCTTTCCAACCCTAACTATTATGTGATTCTATGAATATGAAGAATCACAAGCCAGAAGCACTACAGCTGAAGAGTTGAACAGGTCAAATCCAGTGTGCAGAGCAACCCAATAATCCTCAAGGGAAAGGCTTCTTCACTCAGAATAACTCTGTGAACACATACTGGTCACGGCATCAACATCTGACATGGGTAAGAGCAGCCACCAGAGCAGGAGTCAGAGTGGTCACACAAGCACCAGCTGAAGAATCAGGCTGCAGTGCTCTCTGTTCACTGTGTCCTTCTGTGAGAGTGCAAGGGATGTTTAACTTCAAACCACAAACCAGGCTCTTTTCCACCAACATCTTCACATCTACTGACTGGCAGAAGAATGGCAGGTTTTGGATTACAGTGTTTTTCATAAAGAAAAACCCTAGAGCACAGACTCTTCACTCCACTGATTTGTTTTTAACCTTACATTTGGGATTAGAAACATAGCCCTGATATTCAAACTGCAAGTATGAGGAGAGATCCAGCAAAGGAAGAAGAAATCCAATGGACAACAGCCAGATGCCTCATCCACTTACCATTACACACTCATGTAGTGCAGCGCCTCAAAGCAACATGAAGCCAGGATATTCCTAGCCTGAAAATTCTTAGAAAGGATTATTTAATCCAGCCTCCAGACAACATTCAGGCCACAGCCTCTGTCAGCTAAGCAGTAGGCCATTCCTGCTATGAACTGTCCTTGTAGTCCTTCTGACCTCTGGCTTGGCAATCCATCCAAGATACACCTTGTTGTGCTTTGCAATGACTTCAGTATGTCTGCAACATCAGCAAGCTTGGCCACTTACACTAAAAAAAGTTGGCATTTACCAATCCTCCAGGAAATGCTTACAGAAACTTAATATAATTGGGCTATTTAAAACCAGCTGTTAGGGCTGCCACCAGTTCAGCATCCTTAAGTTAGAGGTTCCCCAATGATGCATGTAGAAACACATGACCTCAC
The DNA here is from genome assembly GCA_032466535.1 of Forpus xanthops. Lineage (NCBI taxonomy): Eukaryota > Metazoa > Chordata > Aves > Psittaciformes > Psittacidae > Forpus > Forpus xanthops. The sequence goes on from JASSUY010029250.1 coordinate 1,151, forward strand.
CTATTCTGGCTGTTGTGGCTCCTGAAACACCTTTTCATCATGTCTACACCAGGAATTCATGTTTAGTTACTTATTAGTCATTTGCCAACCACCTCCTGCTTTGTTTATTTTTAATCCAGTGTTTTTCAGGCCACCACCATGGCTGAATGGACTTTCAAGCCAGCTGTCTTTACTGGTGAATCGTATTCCTTAGCTTTTAATAACCTTCCGTGTTAATACCTACACTTACCTTCACAGTTAACTTGACATTTGAAAACAGCTCTTCTGAAGCACCAAGTGCCTTGTTACCTGTGCAGATCTGCAATTTGCCAGCTTGAAATATTATCACTCAGCAGTGTGTAAGAAAAAAATCCCCCAGGCTGTTTATGAGCTCTCCCATTAAAGATGCCACAGAAGGAAGCCAGGTGGATCTTTTTGCATTTGAGTAGTTTGATATATATTTTTAAGCCAGGTTGCAGCAGACATTCAACTTGTGCTTGAAATATCTCAAACTTAAGATCTACCCTTCCATATTTGGATTTTTTCTTTGTATTCCTTATAGACAAGTATTTTAAGACTCATTTGTGAGCTTGCTTTCAGAGAGCATCCTAATCAGTAACAGAGAGAAAACTGTAAGCTCCAGTATATCATTTCTAACTGAAGCTTATTCTCTAATCCTGTGGGGCTGGCAGACCTCACTGACTACAGGACCAGCAGTAAAAATACATCCACTGCAGACTCCCTGAAGCTAAAAAGAAGAGAGTCACATCCTCCTCAGCTCTATCACCTCTTTTGTATCGCCACTAGAGTTCATGATCCCTTGCCGTATAGTCAGTTCAGCTCACTAAAAGCACCATGAACAAGAAAAGTAGTTTGGGCAACAATACAGTTAAATCTGTTCTGACCAACCGCATTAGTGGAGAACATTATCTGACTCCCAAACTACAGAGAAAACTGGATCTTTGACAAGAGACTTTTCACAGCACTTAAGGGCTGGCAACAGTTGCCTGGAATTCTTCATCCTTTTAGCAGGTGTTAAAGCTTCTGGGGAAGAGCCAAGCAGTCCTTTTGACACACTGAAGCAATCGAACCATTTGTTGCATCACCCCAAACACTGCAAATAGTGAGAGCGATTCACTAGAAAAGTTTTGAGCAACCCCAAGATAAGATACCCTGAAGCCGCAAAGCAAATATGTGCAATAACTCCCATGACTTCATGTTGCTTTTTATTGAATGAAAGCAAGCGGTGCATAAACTGCAGAACAAAGTAGAGCAGAGCATCTGCTCAAAGACTTTTTACAAAGCATTCAGAAACTGTTCTCACTTCAATCTATGCAGTGTATAAACAACCACGGTACCTCTGGCAGTAACTGTGCACAAGTAAAGTAGCTCTCTTTCCTTTATGGGTCTGTAAAAGAACTATCACAAGACACCATTAGTCTTCACTGCAGAAGGAGCTAAAGAGAGATGCTTCGGATTTTGCTGGTTCTTCCTATCATCTTTAACAATAAAGCAGCCAGCTCAAGTTTTCACTAAAAAGAAAAAGCAAGCTTGAATATGTTTTGAGAAAGCATTTTAATTTAACTCTACAGACATTACCAGCAGGAAAAATGCAGTACCTTGTAGCAGACCAACCTTACCCTCTCCAGACTGGACAGTAAAGGTGATCTTGATGAGGGAGTGGAAGGAAGGAAGGTAGAAAAAGAGACAGCTAAGAAAGTCCCTGATGCCTTCAGGGTTTTAATTATATTAGCTGAGACAAGGCAGCCTGCCACACTTGCACCTTGAGATCAGTAACGGGCTCTCTATAGGGTTTACCTTGGCTTGCTAACGACACAGATTCATCTTCTTAAGGCCTCATTGCAGTAGTTTAAGGACACACCACACACATTCACGTGTACCCTTTCCCCTCACCCTCATTCTCCCAGTGACATGGCCCCTATGTGCCATGCAGCATGCAAAGCAGGATGCTGCTTTCCACAGGTAAGGCATTGTTATTTACCCTTCTCTGCTCCAAATTAGTGAGGGTATTTCCATGAGGTGATACTTCCTTCCTAAATTCTTTGTACCCTGCATCCTTACTAGGCATCAAGATCCTGTTTATGACATGCTGGTTACTCTGGAAGTTATTATAGTGCCATTAGATTACACCTTCAGGTAGAAAATATGCAAGTGAAGCAGATTTTTGCATACATGATAGTGCAATCCCACATGTAATGACTAGGAGCTTTAACAGTAGCTTGCAGACACAGAATATGACCACAAGGAATAGTATGCCATTGTGTTTTCATTTGGTTTTCTCCTTTTTCTTGTCACTGGCTCCCACTACTTAATTTTAGACATCACCCTACAGTTGAACAGTACAACCCCAGCCACTTTCCCAAGGTCCCTGCACTGAAAACACTGCCTCTTTAGTCCACACATCAGGGTAAAAGAAGTGAGAAGATCATATAACCAGGCTCCACAACTCTAACTGCCCTTTTGTTGATCACTGTCTTTCATAGAGCAAGGTTTCAGAGAACAGAAGCAAAAGAGACAGACCGTCTCAGATCTGACACGCTTGGTGAGGCACATGACTAACCCAGCTTGAGCTAGCAGGGCAGGACAGCGTACGTGCCTGGAATGTGTAACCCCACTTGGAAACCTATTTACCACAGGCACAGGGGGTTATCTGGGTGCTGCCTCAAAGTTAAATACATGACAGTTAAGACTGCAACATAAACAGCCTAAAGACCCCAGTCCTTGCAAGCAGTTGGGAATCAAACAAGACACTTTGCCACCTAGCAAGACCCCATTCAGTAGCACTGGAGGAGCTTCAGATCCTTAAAGCCAGGATTGTACAAGGAGCCAGCACCCTGAGTACAGCACTGATGCTCACATGCAGTGGCTACCACCATTCCCCAGACTTATGGTATGTATGTATGTACACCTGCTTCTAAACTCTTCCTGGCACAGTTTCAGCCATCAGGACATTTATCTAGATCAAGTGATACAGAAATACTGTAGTAGAACCCAAAGAGCCATTGCACAACCCAAGCCACAGCTGCACCAAGAACAAGATTCTTATCCTGGTACAGTTACTGTTTTGACTACAAGAAGAGTATGTAGCTTTCAGTTAACATCAAGATTTGCACCATGTAATACTCCTTTATTGCAGCATTAGAACAGTGCTGTGGTTCTGTTTCACATGTGTCCTCTTCTAACAAGAAATGTTCCTCACTGAGCCAAGGACCACATTACAGTTTCCTGAAGCAATCAGGCCTGTTCACAGTTAGCCTCTGTTCACAGCACATGAGAGAAACCATACACTGACCAAGGTCCAAGTGCAGCTACACAGAAAATACTCAGGATCTCTGTTTTCCCAGAAATGACCAGTGACTTGCTGGAAGGCAACAGTATGTCAAAGGCTCATTGAGTACATCCCCATGGATGAAAATCTTGTAGGACTAATTTTAGGCTCAAAGAAGTAGTAGTGTGTTTGTAGTAGCAAGTAAAGAACTAAACTGGCTTGTGGATCCCATGTGAAGGCATGGGTGTGAGAAAGCTCAGCAGTCACTACGTCAGACACCAAGCAGCAAATTTCACTTTGGAAAAGAGATAGAGATGTGCCTCTTTTGAATGTGAACCTTAATGAGCATTCAAGGCCTATCCGTTCTTTCTTAGGAACCTTGTGTTTCAATTAGTGCATAAAAAAAATCAAGACCTCTCTTACTGAAGCCAGCGCAAGTAAACCAAACCTAATAATTTAATGCTGAAAGTCCTGCCCATAGGTTATACCTGCAGAACTACATTTCACGTGTTGGACATGCCACTGCTGTGGTACAAGAGGTACATGTCTTCCCAGGACGAAGTGTAGCTGACACCAGCAGAAGGTGATTCAGATCTACCCAAACTTGGATCTGCAGTCCTGTTCAGCACTGAGAACACATTAAAACATGAGTCAATCACAGGCAGAAGACAATAGCTAGTAAATAGCTATTAAATGTATTTAGAAGCAGTAATAAGACACGTAACAGCCTCTCAGAGCATTCCCCTGAGAACAAAATTAACAGCAATGAAATACTGTAACAGCAAACTGAATTTTAATAGCTGCAACAAAACCCACACAAACACTAAAAAGGTTGAAAGGGCACTCAAGTGAGACACATATGTGACCTAGCAAGCAGATGCCTCAATAACAATTTAGGACTTAAGATACAAGTACACAGACAGGAAGAATTAACACGCCAAGGAGGGATTAGGGTAACAAGATCCCCATACCTTATCATCATCATCTGCTGGGAGAGGAGGCAAGTTCACAGCTTGTCCCTTCCTCCTTCTCCCATAACCTCCACATCACCCAAGGCGAAAGCTAAGCTGCACTAATAAAAACAGCAGAGCTAGCATAAACTGTCCAACCTTGTTATTTACACCTCAGCAGAATGCTCCCAGCATCTACTATCACTCACACAGCTTCTCCAAGAGCTGCCTGCTAACACACAGGCATTGGAAGCAAGTCCCCAGGTACCATTTGTCTACATGGAGAATTGTGTCAGCAGCACTGGGCATGCTTTATATTCAACACCTCTAATGTACCACTTATTATTAAAGTGCTTAAAATGCTGAAGAACTCATGTTTGAAGAGATTTTAACTTGCAGTAGGTCAAACCAAAAATAGCCCAAAAAACCTTTGAGCTTTGAGACAATCCCTGCAGTGACCAAGAGGTTCAACTGTTAGAGTACTTCAACCTGTCCTAGAACATGGTCTCCAAGACAAGGATCTTTACCTGGTTGTACTGATGAGAATGAAATGCTATCTCAACCGTGTCATTTTGTTGCTCCCACTAATTTGTCCACTCAGGCTGATTCAACATCTGTTGTCTAAATACATATATTTTTACATGTCTTTGATATCTACATTTATGAGGAATGGCCAGTGATCTAGCATATTTGGCCTCAGAGACCAAGGATGCACTATGCTCGATGTACTACCCAGCCTCATAAGCCAACAATAACTCAGCCTGCAAGGGCACAGGACAAGAAGGGCAAACAGAAGAAATCAGTCACATTCTGAAATACTAAAAGACAGACAGGAAGCATTGTACAGTGCTTCTAAAATAGCACTTTCATCTGAAGTAAAGGCTTCTGTTTAGCTACAGTAGTGTCAAGCAAATCACTCCATCTTCACTGGATGTGTTATCTGTGATTTCCACTAAACCCAGACAGAAAAAGACCCAAAACACAGCTGATCCATTTTTTCCTGCCACCTACTACAACTGAAGCAATTTCCCTCTTAAGGGAGTATGAACATTAATACTTGCTATTGACTAGAAGCACCTCTTGTCTTGTGCAACAGCTACCACTTAACTCAAGTCCAAGGAGTTCAGTCTAACCTTACTCAAGTTGAAACCTTGAGGAGAAAAAAAGCAAACCTATCTGCCAGTCATGTTTTCAGGGTCTACCACTGCATTCACAGTGACTGTAGCTACAAGTGAAGTTGCAATAAGGTAGAAATAACAAGTCCTTCCCTGAAGACCTCTCAGCCTTCCCTGTAGCTCTGAAAACAAATTAAAAAACACAAGGCACAAGTATTTCAAAGTTACCAGAAGTAGCGTGAACTTCTCTCACAAGACCCTGGTCATCTGTTGCAGTGGTCACCCACAGAGATTAGTTCTGAAAATTACCTTCCTCAATATTTCAGAAACAAGAAGAGATCACAAGACAATGGAAGTTTACTGTTGACTTTTTCCCCTCAGAAGACTCAAGAAAGTACCTGGTACTTTTTGTTGCCAAACACTCAGCCATTCCCTACCAAAACAGCAAAGCTAGCACTGCTTGCAAAGCCTGCAACTGCTCCTGTTACACTCTTACTCCTAAAGAGGAACTCCTTCAGGTGCTGACCTTTGCTAAAGATGCTTGTGTCACTTCCCATTAGATTCTCTTTCCTCTTTTCTCTCCTTGAAAGTTACATTATTACACCCCCCAAGGAAAAACAAATCTATTAGCAGGACAACTCCACCCTTTCCTCTTAGTTCAACACCAGGAGGCAAGATTCAGCCAAGGGTCAGCCGCTACACACTCTCAACTTCTTCCTTCATTTTGCTATGCTTCCATGCTCCTCACTAAACAGCAAACTGAGGAAGAGCTCCCCACATCTGCATTTGCCAAAACCCCATGATTTCTGCAACTGATGCAGCACAGCTTATTACAGCTGCAAACTGTTCCTAGGCACTGATAATTATAAGCCCATGGCTGGGTGTCTAATTAAAAGAGGAATGAATTAATGAGTTTTACCAAAGGCTTTTGAGTCACCATGATAATTCTCACCCTTAATCAGCAGCAGGACACTCAAAGGACAGCATGAGCAGGATCAAGAGCAGAGAGGGGGGAAATAAACCACCCCTGGCTGATGCTTCCTCGATCACGTTCCTCTCCAACATGTCACTGTCACTCAGACCTGGACAGCCAGATCAAGCCCAGCAGGAAAATGCCTGGGCCACTTGGTCAGCTGAATACAAAACCGCTTCCTGAAGCTGCCACAAAGCGCACACCAGCCTTTGAATGCCGAGCAGCAGCGAGATGCCAGGCGAGAGGCTCCGCAGAGCGCTGACTCCACTGCTTTCATTCATCCACAGCCCCAGCCCCCACCCAGCGCCAACAATTACAGTTCAGTCTCAGGCTCCCAAGGAGGCAGAAATTGAAAACACGTTTTCATTGAAGCACAGCTTGAATTTCATGAATTCCATTACTCTCGGCTTTCTCAGCATTTCCTGGAGTGAATACTGTAAAACAAGGGAGAAAAGGAATAGGGGCAGCTGTATGCAAGGTGGGAATCATATGCCACCCCTCTGATCATGCCAGTCCATGAAGGGACTACCAAGGCCCTTGCAACAAGAAAGCAACATGAAGAGCTATTCCCAAGCAGAAGAAAGTAACTATATGTTAAACCTAAGTTTAGGAGGGAAGCAAAGTAACAAACTGTTAGAGGCCTCAGAACAGTAACATCATCCCTTACAAGGAGTGCTTAGACAATGCTACAGGCACAGCCCACACGCAAAGCATTCAGCAGCTCAACAGAAAACATCTCTTTAGTCGACTGCACAGAACTATTGCAGCAAGTATCAAAATCACCTGTTTATCAGCAACAGGAACTTGAGCACAATGTTAAACTGCAAGAAGGAGCACAAAGTACAGTGAGGTCATAGTCTGCCCACCACATTGTTCAAAAACAATTCAACACTAAAGCAATTATGAACAGAGAAAACAGGTACCACAAAACAATGGGTCACTTTTCCCACATGTACAGTTGTAACCCAGTCAACCTGGGGATTATTCAGGTTTGCTAATTAACACCCTACGGAGAACTCTGATACCATTAGCAAGGCTCTTAAAGGTTCCTCCACCAGCACCCTTTTCCCTCCCCTCTCCCCCCCCACCAGCTTGGACCTTATCTTAGGGAGCATTACATCATCTGCTGCACCAAGACCTCCTTGTAACAGACACCATTATGCATCTGAAGTGCCTCCATTTGGATTTTGGCATTATTTTGGATTTCAGTGTTGAATAGAAGACTTGTTTATAATTCCATGCATGAACAGCAGCATTTTATAGCCTGAAAAGGGTGTCCATGCACAGACACCAACACTGGCATAACAACGCATCTGAATGTGTTATACATTTGTGAAACATTCATTCCCCACATTCCCATTTCCCCTTGCCCAGGAATAAGTCTGGCATTGTTAGGACTGATTAGCAATATCTTTCATCCCTAATTTCACACTACAAAGGACTTTCATGCATATGCACGTGTGGCACCATTCTGAGACGTATCAGATAGAAAAAGCATTTAGCAGTGACCAAGGAAATCATAATCCAAGGGTACAGCTCCAGTTTAAGTAAGGGTGAAGGCAAGTATCAGCTCTTTCCCCTGGCTGGTTTCAATGCTGCTCTTACTATTGACCAAGAAAATGCTCATTAGTTAAAATAGGGACTTAGAAGTCTGGCACACATCACATCTGCTGAAGCAAGCAACCTGATAACCATGTGAAAGCACACATTATGATGTTACCCTCATATTCAAGTGCCTAGGGAAGGGAATTTGTACAAGTATTCTGAGTTATACCAACTGCTGTGTCCATGTATTGCACACTAACCTACTTTCCCCACCCATCCACCCAGAGAATAACCCTTGCAGCCTTAAGCACAAACGACTACTTTGCAAGAACATGCACATTTGTGGCTTACTAAACCCTAAAGCTCAAAATTATAAGATCAGACGCAAAAACTACAAGTGGCTCATTACCCAGAAATCTAAAAAAACCCAAAACAATATAAACAGAAGTCTGAAACAAAGCCTTTGCAGCATGAAAGTGCACTGTGTTCTGCTCTTCCTAGTTCATCTGAGGAGAAAATGAGAAAGAGCATCAGCCTGGCACTGCTTCACAGTGACTATTCACTAGATACCTGCAGACCTTTTCACCATGCAGGAAAAGTTCTCATCTGGGGATAAACCCAAAGAATTCCTAGCTTTTCACCACTGCAATACAACCAACAGCCTCAGTCACTTCTTGAAGTGGAAGGAAAGAGAAGGATTTCTAACAGTGAAACCGTCTTTTTTCTTTTGGACTGTCATCTGAGTGCATTCCCAGCACTACAACTCTTTCATGAACTTGATCCTCCTTGATTTTAGCTTGCCTGCCTTCCTCATCATCACCTTAAACAAAGAACGGGTAGGATGACATGCCCAGAAAATACAGCCAGCCTCGCTGAAAGAAGAGCAGGTTTACTGGGGTTTGGTTTTGTTATTAGAATTATTAGAGGCAACTCTCCAGCAGAAATCTATATGTCATTGAGTCTTATCCATGTCTTAAAAGTGAGAATTAAAGCTCACTACAGAAGGTAATCCTGTTATATTCTGAAGTTACTCAAGTCTCGCCTGAGCCTTAGAGCAAGAATTCCCAGACATCACGTCCCTTCCCCAGCTCTAGGAATTACATTCAGTTGAAAACAAGCCAAGCTCTCCTACCCACTCTGAGGGAATGGGAAATCTCAACGTAACTGGTGGAAAGTTTACTACTAAAAGATAAAACAGAAGCAAGAGGAGAACTGACAGCTGCAAACAACATGCCGACTCTCCTCCATCTCAAGAAAATTAAGAGTGAGCACCATCTTACTCAGTGCTTGATTGCAGCCATCCAAGTGTATTCACTTGACATCAAAGAATCTAAAAGAATGTCTTCAAGAGAAGCATTAACCATTGCTGCTTTGTCTTCAGCATACTGATCCTTACAGGTACAGAAGTGTCCCCACAAAGGACTCACACAGACCTCACTGGGCAAGCTCTGCCACACCACAGTCTCTTACCACATCAACACAAATAGCATGAACCACTGGCTCTGCTCTTTACCCTTTTCATCAGCAATTGTGTTGGTGGGAGTAAGGAGTGAGGGTGAAGAGGTGTAAAATTAGCCAAATCCTACAAGAAAAAGGAGGAAAAAATAGGAGAGAGGGAGATAAAAAATAAAGAGAGAAATGCCAAGGGACTGTATTTTGAAGACACATATGTCAAGAAACCTGAAGTGACAAAGGACCATAACTTTTGCCTATCTCATTTTCAATAGACAGATTTTTGTTTACAGGTTCAAAAACGCATCTAACCCCAAAACACAAGTAAAAGATCAAGACTTCTGGCACAGCCCTTTAATCCACATTCAAAGCCTTGAGATTAAGTCAGAGGAAAGCACCTGACTTCCCACCCTTAATCTCCAGAGTCATGCCTAATGGGATACGTACTTCAGGGTGTGAATTTCTCACTTACTCTAATAATGAAAAATAAGGACCACTGAAAATCCACACCAACACCTGCTTGAAGCACTGCTTGTTTTATTGGATCACTATTGAAACAAAGGCTTTTTGTTAACCTGAAGAGTGTGGATTTTCCTCTTCTGAAAAAAAGTATTAAGAATTGAGAGGAATTAAAAAACAAAAAGGGAAGAGGCAGTTCAGACTGAACTGATTTGGATTCGCCCTTTCTTCAAGATGCAAGCGAACAGGCTTCGCAGCTGGACGCCAAGATAAGCTTACAAAGTAGCTGTTCCATTTTGGTGGCAAATGGGTGGCTAGAGACCCCCATCTGTATTTTCAGTTCCTGTTTAGATTCTTGCTTTTCCAAAGCAAATGCAAAATGTCTCTTAAATAGCAGCTCTTTCAAACTGAGAAACACTTGTGTGCACACAGGTAACTATAATACCTAAACAGCACTCAGAGGAGGTGGATACTTTACCCAAGATTTAATTCACAAGTACTTAAATGCAGACTAGGAGACATAAACTGTTACACTTCTTTAGAAAAAAAAGACAAAAATAAAGGATTTTCAAGAGGACAAATGTAATCTTGATGCAGAAGCATCAAGGTGCCAGTGGCTGGTCTCCACCTGACCAGATTAATGCTTTTAACTCTAGTTCTACACTTCCAACTAAGACCAGCATGATAGCTTAAGAGCACCATATGCTGCACAGAGGTCTCAGAGTGGGAAGCTCACCAGGCCTGGCAAAAGCATCTTCACTGTGGAGGATTAATATTTGCAAGATTCTACCCAGATGAAGCAAGGATGGTTTACATCTTTGCACATTTGCTTTCATTGCCTTCCCTCCTCCCTTCACATTTCACATTTCTCCAAGTCACCTTTTACCCCTCTCTGCATACTTTGGTCTGCTAAAACCATACGTTCAGAACAGTTTTTGACTAGAGTAAGGTAATCTAGAGTCAGGGCTTCCAGAAACTGTCAGTTCTCAGGAGACCATCTGAAAACGTAGCAGCACAGCATGGGTCAGCAAAAAAAGTAAGGCTGCAGACAGAAAGCTGGCAATGGCTGACTTTTTTCCTGTCTGTGTACCATATGTTGCTGCATGATTGGATGTATGGTCAACAGAAACCATTGTTGTCTAACTTCGGTAAAAATCAGCCACCAATAAAGGTCTTGATTTTGTATATTTGGTTATTCATTATGCTACAGTTGCCTAGTAAAGGCAGAATAAAGGACTCAGACTAAAGCACAAATTTGCTGATAAGAGGTATTACGGCATGGTTACTCATGCAACTGCGACTGATGACTAAAGGAAAGAGGGGATTTACCATCACTTCTTAGAAACCTAAAAGCAACTTCAATTTCATTAGAAAACACTGGATTCTACTAACCAGTGCCACCTAACCTTTCTGGAAATATGAGCAAACTAGTGCTACAACAGGGTCAGACCTTGGAAATGGCCCATCTATTCTTGAAAGAAAGAAACCTTCCCTTTAAGAAAGGCACATTACCCTCCGACTTTGAGCCAAACAGACAAAACCACGTCATCCAACTTGACTAACACACATGTTTCTAATTTACAGAAAGACTCTCAGTTTCAGAATTGAAATAAGATGCCAGTACAGTAGAGGAAGTTCTAACACAATCTCTATAACCCAAGTTTTTTTTTTGCAGTTTAGGCTCCATCATATTTCTCCAGCCAAGGAATACTTCCAAAGATGACATTAGTTGTTATGTGTCAGGAAACAGTCTCACAGAGCCAGAAAGTACCTGACACAATTAATTCCTTGCTGAATCTTTGGCTACAGGTTCAAACACACATGCCTTGGATTAGAGTCCGCAAGCCAAAAAAAGGGAAGCATCGTTGGGTTTACATAGTACCTTTTACTGCTTGATCCACCCTCAACTCACATAGAGTGGTAGAGAAAGAACTCAAAAGCTCTAACAGATGGATGATAGGGAACTCCTGGGTGACAACACCAAAAAGATCAAGGACTAAAGCATACTTCTGCTCTTATCGAGGCTTCCTTTAGCACAGTTCTGCATCTTAATTGGTATGAATCAATTAAGAAGTCTTTTTTCCAAAGCACATAGAGTTGCCATTACATCTACTACTCATGTATTAGCAGTTCTGACTCTCATAGAAAAAGCATGAGAGTGGTACCAGGAAAGAGTTTCAAAGATGCTGGAGAATTTTGCTTTATTCCAGCCTGATTCACACATAAGCCATGCATTTACACAGATTCAGGTCAACACTGCCATTCCCCAGCTATTAAGGAAAAGCACAAATTCAAGTCAATGTGCTCTGTAGCTTAGCTTTTACAGCCTCTTAACTGTTTGTCATATGCTTCCCGGCACACTGGGACTTAAGAGCTACAATAAAGTGTTGCAGGTTCCTTTTCTGTCAGTATCAAAGACATCCTGTCTCAAGCACATATCCCATTACCTGTTGTTGTGCTGTATTAAAAAGCTATTCAGCTTTTCTACTTCTTTGCAGCATGTAACATCCATGCTATCTCAAGGCCCTTAACCAACACTACCCTGAGAAAAAAAGTGAATTCAAAGCCATGTAACTGAGTCACAAGTACTTACATTACTAAAGAGATTAAACTAATGTCAGTTGCTGTCTCAGGGCCATCTCACTGGTCTGATTAACTGAATTGAAAAGTAAGCGGACAGTACTGGCAAGACCATCATCGTTTGTTCAGCAGCAAAAGGCATAGAGACCAGAACTGGCATTAGCATGGTGCTGTCAGAAGGAACAGAAGCTTTGCTCCATTTTTACATTCCCTTCACTCCAGAGTTTGTGACTCACTATACAATGAAAAGGCTTTGCAGAGCACTGCAGTATGACTCAGATGAGAGTACAGCCAGAACTAAACTGTTCATATCAAGATATCTTCAACCCCAGTGATCCATGGGAGGATTAGGAAACAAACTGGTCTGATAAGATCCTCTATGGAGATGATTCTATGGGGATGACTCTATGGAGCAAGTCCTGCAAGCAGCACATAGACAGCTCTGACAGGACTCAGAAGCATGCCAAATCCCCTGGAGAAGAAGGATCACAACCCCATTCTACACTGAAGCTCAGTTCCATTACCCCAGAAAAAGGAAAGACCTAGTTATACTGCTGTCCACAGCTTGTCATGACAGAAGCATCTGAAGGACAAATGTATACACATACATTTTTAAAGAACCCAGTCCAGAGGGGAAAGGATCTCTACACTTGCACAGACTGTTCTAACCCAATGCAACCTGATATGTGGTGGGAGAAGATAAGAAGTAAGCAATACTAACGAGAGAGCATTGTAGAGGCTGACTCAGGTGACGAAAATATACAGCCAAAACCTGCAGCTGCATTGATCTCAGCCCTTGGCAGCAACATTGCCATAAGTATTTCTCATGCTCTCAGACAAAAGGAGGAAGCCCCTGTAGGTTGGTACACAATAGACACAGCCGCCTTGAGACAGGCCGGTGCACAGTGGGTGTCCCGCCTGCTCTGAGAAAAGGGACTACATGGGACAGAATGGAATAACTAATCATTACATCTACATCATCTAGGTACCCCCCATCACCCAGAGTCCCAGAAGACATAACAAAGACATAGACTTCAAAGACCAGCAGTACATGCTTATCTATGAGCTACATGTGCTCCAGAGAGGGTTCAGGGGACAATAACTTGTCTGCTGCTTCAGTGGAATAGCGGCTTGTGCATTACAGTAATCCTTGCTAGGTAGAAGTGGAAAGCCTGTCAAATCAGCAGCCTCCTCACCTGCAAGGGACACGTGGTACTGCAACAAGTACCATGACAACATTCAAATCCAAACCACTGTGTTTCACTTTTGGTTGAAGTGAGATGCTCAGCTGATGCACAAGTTCAAAGCCTATCATCAAAACAAGAACACAAGGAAAAAGGTAGGTCTTTACCAGGAGGTTACTAAATAAAACAGGTTTAGAAACAGTCTTTTCCTTTGGTCAGGGGTTGGGAAATCTTTTCTAGACAAGCACTGAAAAAATCAGAAAGGGTACATTACTTATTTCCTTATAACAAGTCACAATCAGAACAGAAAACAAGCCTTGCTGTATGCTTATTTATGACAAGAGCCCAGCTACCGAAGACTTCAAGGCTTGGAAACTTAAAGGTATTTTCAGTTTAGTAAAGGTAATCCTCCCTTACTGTAGCTGGGACACTTTGCCCTTTCTCATCCCCATATATTCCCAGCTAGCATCTCCCACTGACCTCTCCAACCACTGAAGACCTTAAGCACAGCTTGCAGTTTAATAGCCTATTCTTAAGAATGGGAGTATCAACCACTAATGGAGTAGAAAACAAAAATACCCACACAATTTGTGCCAATTTTCTTACAAAAAAAAAAAAAAAAAGGCAGAATTTAAATTAAAAAATTTATAATCTCACCAGCTTAATACAAAAAAAATCCTAAAAAAAAAAAAAAAAAAAAAGAGAATCTACAACAGCACAAACTGCAAATAGAGAAATCCATAACAAAGCTAACAGAAAACACTTAAATCCAAAAGGCCTTCAGAAAAATTTAAAGCATGAGAGAGCCTTCTGCATTACAGTTCCCACTCCAGGATTAAGTTTCCTTGTTCCACTGCATTAGAATTAATCTACACGGCTATGAACTCTGGAGTCAACTTGCAGAGCCACAGCAGCTTCGTTATGCAACCGGAGACACTGATCACCCAGGCTGTGTTACTAGACCCTGCTTGCTATCCTTTACCAACCACCAAACCAGCAAAGCTGCTGCTGCTGCTGCTTCTCAAATCGTTCTCTTGACAACAGATGCTTCAGTAATCCAGACATTCAGGTTTGGATTTGATAAGATGTTTTCTTGCAAGCTAATGGTAAGACTTAAAAGGCCATTTACTGCTGTGCAAGAAGTCTTTAATATCATCAAGGGAGGGGAGGCAGCTACACAGGAGGGGAGCAGCAGAAGGCTTTAAGTCAGAATATGATTACTGCAGAATTATCTGACAAATAAACACAGTCCCAGATAGTTGCAAGGAATGTGTTTAAGCAATTTAAGCAAAACCAATACATCTGCTGTCTATTCAAAGGTCAATGAGTGCTTGTTTCATGGTAACACACTCCCAAGAATATCCTTCCATGAACTCTTTCACTTTTGATCTTCAGCATCTCATATCCCTTGTTGTAAAGGCAGCTCTGAGGTCAGGGAAATGCAGTTAAGCTGCTGTGCAGCATTACATCTGTGTGTGGCCATCTTGAACTCTGTTAAGCCAAAGGAACTAAAACAAATTAACAAATTGAAGCCCCAAACACAAAAGTTAGGTCAAAAGTCTGTTTTCTTTACCAGTTTAAGGATGTTTCTCTGTATCTCCCCATTCCTCTTTAAATTAACCTCTTAATTTTTGCTCTAGCTTAGCCCACAGATCTGTTCTTCAGTTTAAAACAGAAAGCCAAACCATACTGCTTGCTAAAGTATTTCTAATACCTTTTACTCCTAAGATAAAGGTTAACTGCTTAGACGCTCCAGCCTTTCTGCCTGCGTGCATGTTAGCTTGCTGTGTATATAGGACACTGCAAGTATGTTCAGAAAAGCAAAATGGTGTTTTCAAAACCAGAGACCATGGCAAAACAAGGCAGCAGAGCCACTGCAGCTCTGTTCCAAGATGACAGCAGAGAACACAGATGTTAGAGCACACAGATTCACTCCACAATCATTTTAATTACATGCCTAGCCAAGCGAGCACAGGCTAAGCATCATTAATGGAAAAAAGGCAGCACACGAGTATTCTGAGAGCATCTTCCTGTGCACTTGATGCTAACGCCGCTCTCGTGCATTAAGTCATCTGTTTTCCAGCAGGCAGGCAGTCGGGTTTGGAATGCGCTGCTGGCCTCTCCGCAGGTCATGGCAGTGCGGGGCTGGCTGAAGAGCGATCATCGCTGCTGCATGGGGCAGAGCGGGTATCCACAGCGATGATGGGTTATGATCCAGCCAGCGGGATGTGGCCGGGACAGTGGCTTCACCTGGACACCATGGCTTGGCAGCAGTGCAGGAACCTGGCGAGGGCACTTAGCCAGGCTCCTGCTTCCCCTTCCAAGGGACCCTTTCACCCCAAGAACAACTTGGGTTTCCAGCACGCTAGAAGTGGCCCGGGGCTCCAGCCCACCCCTTTGGGGGGTGTCAGCGTCCTGCCCCCGGCCCAGGCCAGCAAGACCCCCAACCCCAGCCCACCTCATGAGGTAGCCACACTGCACAGTGCAGGCCAGCACCCACCCGAGCGCCCCAAACCCCCTCCGCAGCCCAGCGGGCCGAGCTGCCTGCCCTGCACGCCAGGACACAGATCCCCACACACAGCCCGCACGGTGACTTACCTGCTGGTACTCAGCGTCGTGCGGTCGGAAGTCGGCAGAGGTGAGCTCCCAGCGCAGGCTGAGGTGCGGCAGGCGGTGCAGCAGGCTCACCCACCAGGGCGGCGAGTAGCTGACGCCTGCCATGCCCGCCGCGCCAGGCCTCACCTCACCTCACCCCGACCAGCCGGCCATGGAGCTCCGCTGTGCCCCGGCTCCCTCCTCACCGGCGGCCCCTCATGGCCTGCACTCCCTCCTCCTGCCTGTCTGCTCCCTCTTTGTTCGCAGAGAGGCTCCACCGCCTCCGCGCCCGGCGCCGCCCGCCCGCTCCCATT
>JASSUY010029250.1:17787-46570 GCA_032466535.1 Forpus xanthops
CCGCCCGCCCGCTCCCATTGGAGCCGCCTCGCCCCGCCTCGCCCGCCGCGGCCCCGCAGCGCGGCCCCGGGCCCACGGCTCAGGTGGCCTTGGGGGAAGCCGGGACGGGTCCGTGTCCCTGCGCTCCGGGGCAGAGGCCCCCACGGCATCAAACCCACAGCAACGTCAAAGGATGTCCCCTCCGCTCACAGCAGCGCCTTCCCCTCCAAAATAACCCCAAAATGGATCCAACCGCCGAGAATTACAGATCAGCTGCACTAGGAAAGACCTTTAACATCACCGAGGGCAGCCGGTACCCCAGCCCTGCCAAGGCCACCATTAAGCCGTGTCACTAAGGGCTTCATCTACACGGTGTGTGAACACTTGCAGCCTGTTCCACTGCCTAAGCACCCTCTCAGCGAAAAAACTGTTCCTCATATTCAGTCTAACCCTCCCCTGGCGCAGCTGCACGCTGACTCCTCTTATCCTATTGCTTGTTACTTGGGAGAAGAGGCCAACCTCACCTCACTACAACCTCCTTTCAAAGTAGTTGTGGAGAGCAATGAAGTCCCCACTGAGTCATCTCCAGACTAAATCCTCTCAGGTCCCTCAGCCATTCCTCATCACACTTGTGCTCCAGGCCCTGCACCAGCACCTCAGTATCTCTCTCATAGTGACTGGCCCAGGCTTGGTACCTTGATGCCCTTGGTGCTTTTCCTGGCACATTCTATCCTCATCCCAGGTTTTGGGAACACCTCACATATGCCTAAGATCAGCAGCAAATACAACTTGCTTTGCTTCCAGTCTCTCATTTCTTTTATATTCACCAGAAAAGGACTGCAAGGAAGAAAGTTTGAATGCTCATGGTCTTTGTATCCTTCCTGGTACAAATTCTTCCAGAATGTCTTCACTTATCAAGAAGTCATCACAATCTGCAATAAAATTTAGCTTTAGAGATTTCATAGCTAGACAGTGACCGTGCTCTATTAGTATGCATACTATAGCATTTACCAGAGTACCTTCATCTTACACCTTTCCTTGGGTCTTATAAGCACTTCTTCACACAAAGCATTTAGTATGGGGGGCTTTTTGCTTTAGTGGCTCTTTGTCCTTGGGTAGATTTTACAACTACTTGCTCTAGGTTAGATTGAACATACCACTAATGACTACTGTAGTAAAGCCCAGGATGCTGCAGCACTTTTTTTCTGAGTACTATCACTAGGCATAACTAAAATCACTTAAAACTCTAACGTCTTCATAAGCAAGTACTATCTCCTCCTTCACAAAGTAGAATAGCCTCTGAATATGGAATACAATAAAGTTGCTTAAATGCATTTTCCTTCACTGAAGGGTAACCTTTGTGTTCACAATCCCTGCAAATCTGGCTTATTCCCATCTCCTATCTTAGAGAAACAGCCTCAGCTGCTTCCAGCATGCTCTTTTTCTAAGCAAGTCCACAGGGACTGTCAGCTTTTCATTGACAAAAAGCAAGTCAATGTTTCTCAAGTTACCCTCAAAACTGCTCTTTTTTCCTCCAGCTAGTCAGTAAAAGCCTAAAATATCCCACTCTGGATATAAGCAACCTGTTTCACTTTGGTTTTAACTTCTTCGAAGCTGCATGTCTAAGGCTGTGTTATCTGCAGCATTGTTTTGCCTTTCATACTGAGTACTTCCAACATCCTCCTAAAAGTATCTTTGGCTTTAATTCCATCTTCTCACAAAGAGCAATGAGGAATTCAAGAAGTAAACCAAATGGCATAAGAGCCATAGAAAAGAGAGAGAGATTTTCCCAGTTTGTATTATAGTAGTACTAGTTGGCAAAGTTATCCAGGACTTCATTTTTTCCTTTACTGCAGCATCTGAAGACAATGTTACACATGGCTGACTAGGATGGTTCTTTTTACTAGATGTCTGTCCCCTTCAGAAACTAAGTCAGGATGATGAAAACATTCTCAGCTTGTCTATGGCTTCAGGCCCAAAGCACAGTGGAAAGTACCATACTACAGCTACAGGGCTGGGGGGAGATTAAAAACAGAGAAGGCAATCCAGGGGAACATCATGTTCCTTGCATAATTACCACTCACATCAGAGAAAGACCCTCCAAACCACAGTTGTGACAAAAAAGCAAAGCACTTGTGACGAAGCTGGTACTGATACTGCCAAAGCTTTTTTATGTAAGGGACTGCACTTGCCAGTATAAGCAACATGTCATCAAGTTAAAAGAAGACACAGAATCCAATTATGCATGTGCATGTGCAGATGTTCTCTATAAAATAGTGTGCACCCGCTCAAAACACATATTACTTTTGAACACAGAGGGAAATGAAATTACCAGGAAGAGACAACATGAAGTTTGAAGGTCGTCTCTGGACTCCTGCTAAAACCGGTTTCTTCTCTGGATTGTGAGCTGCAGAATCTCCTTTCTCATGTAGTGTGCTGGACACAGAGGGCAGAAAGACATGCTGCATCGTGTGAGGCACAGAACAGTAACTGCACCCTGTCTTCAGAGGGCATGCTGAAAAGTTTGTGTTGCTAGCCTCCAAGAAACAAAAGCTTATCACTTGCAGAAGTGAACACAGACACTAAAGTGAGGTGACAGCTTAACTCTCTTCGTAACCATGGCAGCCAGCATTAAAAACTTTCTGAGGAGTAAACCCTGGAGAGAAAGGAGTATTTTTCAAGGCAGAGTCACCATAAACCTAAGCAGTAAACAAATCAATGCATTCTTCCTAGCTAGATCACTAGATTCTAGCTCGTCCCTCATCTTCCTCCAATAACCCTCTAACTTCAACATGTCAGAACTTAAGATCCCCTTACATTAAGCAAGTGTATTAGCTATCAGTTTGATAACAATGGCATTTTGATTTTTTTTTTTTTTTCAGGGAATAATTATTTTACTTTACTTTTTCTCACTTACATAGAAGAGAGAATGCAACAGGACATAGGAAGACCACTACTGCCACGAGAAACACTTTCAGTTGCATATCCTTCAAATTTTTTCACAAATAAGCTCTCCCTTTGGAATAATGGTCTTGTTTTCCTTCTCTGCCAAGAAACCCACACTAAAATTCTATTAAATAACTACCCCTCTCCCGCAATAAAACCAATTTTGCTACTGCATGTTGCAGAAGTATCTGTTCCTCACCTCTCCACAAGCTGTTCTTTACGTGCTAAGTGTGCCCTGAAAACAGACTGGATGAATGGCAGCATCTCATCCCTCTCCTTGCAATCAGAAGACGAGCTTGAGGAGTCTGGCATGGAGGACCTGCAGGAGTTCTGCAAAGCAATCAGATTAAAGAAAACTGACCTTTACAGATTGCACAGAAGCTTTCACAGTCTTTCTTCCAATTACAAAAGTGACAGTAGAGCAAATATTCCCATCTTCTGGTCTGCAGTCTTTAAGGTTCTATGAGACTAAATCAGCAGGAAATGCAAATCTGATCATCACACAAGCTCTGAAGCATCTGTATTCAATTAATGAAAGCGCAAACACCTGCAAGGGAAGTTCATTCATTTTCCAGGAAGGAAATCTTTTTGAGTAAAAGGAGTTAAGACAACTTTTGTGACTGACAGATGTATCTTCTGCTTGTATCAAGCAAAAGTACTGAATCCTGCTACTGAACTATTGGGCCACTTTACCAAAAGAAAAGTGCATGTAAAGTGCAACCAGAGAGAAAACCTGTATGGAGAATTACAAATTAGCCTGCTAAAGGTCTAAAGGATGTTCATCTAAGTTGGCAAATGACTTAGAGAAATTAAATGTTTTATTGGTAAGGAAATGTTTTCATATTCAGAATTGAACAATCTGGAGCGAGTTTGATGTGACAGAGGACAGAATTCTTTAGTTGAGCATGGCACATGCAAGACTCCTTTACTTTTCAATCCCATCAAAGATGCTTTCCAGATTCTTCTTTCTAAACTTCAGCAACAAAGGTTTATCTATTATTACAATGATCCAGTAGTGAACACTTAAGTGAGAGAGCAAGTACAGTTTTCAACAGCACCCCAAATTAAAGAGTTAAAGGGTATGTTATTTGCTGATGTGACAACCAGTAAAAAAAAAAAAAAAAAAAAAGAGGAGTTACAGTCCATAATGCAGAAAAATTATAGCTTTAATTCAAAGAAAAACTGAATTAAAGAAGATGGGAAGAGAGCCTAGGGAATGAGCTTGGTATTCTTCTGGGATGACAGCTATGCTGCCAACCAGTGCATTGAAACAACATCACTGGGTGATCAAGAGAATTGAGTCCAGAAGTAAAGTACTTTACACTAGAGACTAAACACAGTGGGATGCCTGGGTACCCATTTGCCCCAACAATTACCTTGTTATGAGAATTTGCCTCACGCATCCTCTTCAGTAACAGTTTCTGTCGACCTAAATGACCTCTGAAAGCTGTCTGAAGTGTAGTAATTGCCTAGCATGGAAAGAAATAAGTAGATATTAGCTCCTTTGAAAGATGGCAGTTATAGATAAAACCAAGAGTACAGAGTGAAGAAGCACAGGGAGAAAATAACTTTTCCCTGTGCAACAGAAGCTCTTTGATGCCTTTATATTTACTTACGTTTAAGGGATACATACATGTCTCCATTACTTCACAGGTACACTGCTGCAATTCAGAGAATGTCCAGCCTGTGACTACCCATAGACTTAAACCTCCATGGTTTAACTTTAATCTGGGAGGTGTCCAGGACTGATCCTATCAAATGCAGTTAAGTCCTAGCTGTCAACACTAGCCTGTATTTCATAAATAGAGCAACATTCTCCCATTCCCATATTAGATGGCCCGGCAGGCTCTGTGATGCTCTGGCACAAGCAGAAACCCAGCCAAGTTGGCAGACCACTGTGGCAATTACACTTAACATAGTCTGTCTTTGCTTTCAGAGATTTTACTGGATTCTAAACAACAGAAAAAGCATCTAGATATAAACCCGCATGCCTGCATCACATAGTTTTAGAATTTGTTCTACAATACACAGTATTATAGCAAAGGTTTCACATTCCTACTTTAAACATTTCTAAAGACTCATCATAGTGAAAATTAAAGCATTATTAGAATTATCTAATTTAGAAAAAATTCCTGTCTGTTGGTATCAAATTTTGATCAAAATTTGTTCATCTTGCAGAAGGCACCAAGTACAGAAAACTTGAGACCAAAAGGGGAACAATTTGACAAGATGCATTAAACAAAACCAGGACGTTAGAAGGAAGATCATGAGCCAGCCTAAAGAACAAACATGATCTTGGTACAACAGCTCGTACTGCAATGAAACTTCTTTAAAATAAAGAAGTTACTTCTTTGTGCTTTGATATGAATTACATCTGGTTTACTGTTTTGTTGGCCGTTGTAAGTACACTCACCTTGTCCAGATCAGTTATGTCCCGCTGAAATAGAAAATACCAAAGTTAAAACTTGCATATATCTGTGGCATTATCTAATAAAGATTTCCAAGTTTTTCCCCAAAAATTACAACACAGAAAATACCTGTCCTTCTTCCTCCTAAAAACTCCAACAACAAACTTAAGGGAACAAAATACCCAAACTTTTAATCTTTGGAAGATGTGTGGATAGTACTTTTGTCTTTATTTTCCTAAAAAGCAATTACAAGACCCACTCACATCATAGGTCCTATACATGGAAAAAGTATCATTATGTTTCTGCTCATAAAACAAAAGTTAAGGTTAATGCTTTTTCTCTACATCATTTTGTCCTAGTTGAATACAACTCCTATACTGTTTGGAGGATTTCTGCAAGGAGCATTTAACTTCTCAGCCATATTCCAAGGAGGCCAACAGCAGTGAAGCTGCATAAAGCACTGCTAAGCTTCCTTAGTTTCCCTGCTTACCCAGACTTCCCCATTCAGAAACCAGCTGTCTTGCAACAGAAAGAACAGGATTCTAGAGAGCAAAGGTAAAAGCAGCAGCAGGCAGGACTTGAACAAAGCAGTGGAAGAGAAGATGGTGCTAAGGAATCATACTGGGAAGCACTGTTGCAGTCCCTGAAGCCTGGCAGCAGGTTACTGTAGATACTAAAAGAGCAAGATTCAGAGGGGAATATCCTCACTATTCCCCAGTAGGAGAATCTCACCTTGTCTTGATACTTCTTCCAGTATCTCTGGATGATTCTGGCTGCTTCTTCTCTCCTTTGATGATCTTTGCCTTGCAGTGAAAACTACAAAAGAGAATTTTTAAGCTGGTACACTAAAGACACAAGTTGGAATTCTATGAGAGAAACAAGTTACAAATAAATCAGCACCAGAGTTGTTAAATGTTCATCCTACCTGCAGCACAGAAGGAAGTTACACAGGAAACTCTTAGTTTGGAATACTGCTCTTGTTCAAATTCATCATCTAAATGCCTGTTACACCAAAACATGTGCCTGTCCCCATTTTAGTTGTTAGCAGAGCATGGGCATGGAAAGGTTTTCATTTACACATATTCCTATTTTTATATGTATTGGTAAAGCAGTAAGAGCTCCAACAGAGGCACCCACTGCTTTGTTGATCAGAAATAGCTTTTATATTATCAACAGACTGAGAACAAATGACATAGTACCAGATTCTGAAATTCTTCTCCAGGAAAGACTGGTGCTAATTAACTGGGGAGCTCTCTGATGTCTCATCCTGGCAACTGTGGTCCCATAATCATCTGTTTAAGCTTACTGATGAGTTTGCCACCATATGACTCCAACAAGACAGAAAGCTGTGTAAATTGGCATAACACTACTCTTCTATCTTGAAGAAAATAATTAGAGGTAAAAGAAATCAAGAACGAAACAAGATTTTGTTCCAGTTATATCTTCTGAGGTGTGGCTGCATACTCCACCGCTCAACAGTTGATCCTTTTGATCTCTAATTATCCTGTACTAATTGTCATACCTCACTTGCCAAACAAAAGTTAGCTGCCATTTTAACAGACTTAATTTGTTGGTACAAAATTGTAAGTAGAGGGATAAGAGCCTTGACAGACTCAGAAAAAAAACCTCTTGATTCTGTGAAAATGATTTATTTATAACCTAAAAACACTGAGTTACAGGCTTAAGTTTAGCAAATGGATCATGTTATATTAAAAATGACAACCCACTATTAAAATGAAAAATTGGTAGGAACTTAGTGATAATTACAAATAATGGGAACATTTCAATAAATGGATAGTTACTGGCCAAGAATATATATAGCCTGCAGAAGCAAAAAAGGAGCCGTTTGTTGGCTGTTTTTAAAGGCTCAAGTTATTTGGTATTCAAAACATCATCTAGCATCCATCAGCCTATAACTCACAAAAAAGAATCTAAGGAGTTGCACAGTATATAAAAAAAACCAGCATCCTCTTAAGGTAGTGGACATTTTTATCCATATTTTTTACTACCTGTATTTCAGGGTCTATTGATTTTTAAGTACAAGTCACCAAAATCCCCTGTCATAATTTTCAGTTTTTAGGGGAATGAGATTAATAGGATCATACTGCATGTGAAAAAAAACATGTCTGACAGTGCCCACTCATCCCTACTGGCCAGTGACAGCAACATTTGTTAGAGGGACAGAAGACTGCAAATACACTGTTAAATCATATTGCACCAAAAAACCCAAGTGATGAGAACTCTATTTAAGACTCTTTAGGATTAACAGGTACACAAATATATTAGTTACTGAAAAATCCAGACAGAAGAGGTTATGAATAACTCGGCTCCAGAAAAATTTTGTTTCCAAGGGGGATAAGGGTTTATTTTGTTTCTTGATATCCACCCTTCCTAATTGTTACTTAAATATTGTGTCCCATCATTAGTGGAATTGAGAAAATCTCTACTTTTATGATTAGTGCTCTACATCCTGTAGCCCTTCCCATGGTAAAGTACCCTGATTCCATCCAAAGAGAAAGGCTAATGAATATGTTCTGAATTGCCCTAATTGAGCACTTGACCAGCATAAAAATCATCGAGAAGGGTTTTCTGTCTTTTCCCAGTCTGCCAGTGAGGACACTTATTTGTGCCTCTATCCTTTACCTATCAACTCCTACAAGACCCTCCTTCTCTCACCAAAACTTGACTGAAAGTAGCTAATGGGTTCAGATGTTATAAGAAGATGTAAGGAAAACCACAAATGTCTTTCTTTTTAAGTAAGTCAAAACCCTCAAACACTTAAAAGCATAAGCTTTTTGTAACATTCCACTGAATAAGGAAAAAGCAAAGACAGATACTCACCAAGAGAATGGCTCCAAAAAAACCTATTGCAGTGGCAATTACGGAAACAATTTATCAACAAACACTGGGAATTAATCATCATTTCAAATCTCTATGACAAGATCTAATGTCTCTCTGAAAAACACAGCTAGCAGCTATTTAGACTATCAGCTCAATTTGCAATCTATTGCTTGGATGCAAAGGGAAAAAACAACACACCACCACCATTCAAACAAAACCATATGGCTGTACCTTAAGACCCTTTTCCACTTTATCTTCTGCCATTTGACTCTTCTCTTCCTCTTCTTTTGGCTCCAGTTTCCCTAATTTCTGTGTCAGGTTCTGGATTTCCACTCTAAGGTTGAAAAAGCAAAAACATTTATAGGTAGAAATTATCTGTTGTACCTGCTTTGAAAATATTCAGCCTGATTCACAATATTTGGCTGTCTTCCTTATTTGTTTGTTTGGGTTTTTTAAGGCCAAAGTGCAAAACTGCTCAGATTAACATGATACGTCTTCTCATCGTAACAGACCTAGAATCACAGAATAGTTAGGGCTGGAAAGGACCTTAAGATCATCTAGCTCCAGCCCTCCTGCCATGGGCAGGAACACCTCACACTATGCGATATCATTTCTCAAGTTGTAGCACAGCCTTACATTAGCATCAGAAAGTCCCAGTGTTACAGTGGTACCCTTGATACTTTGAATAACTCATCTAGATCTGCTACAGTTTCATATTTGTCACAGTCCTTTCCTGAAAAGCAATAATGAAATCACTTCTTTTAGCCACACTTGCAGAGGATTATTATCAAGTTATACAAAATACATGAAGTATTACATTCTTAGTTACAAATTACATGAAGTAAATTGAATGACATATTAGCAATGGTATAGAAGCATAGGCTAAGATAAAGATACTACAATTCTTAGAAAGAAAAAATGTCTCTGAGGCCAACATGGCAACTCTCTTTTTCCATTTATCTTCTTAATTTTTATTATAACTCAATAATTATTTTTATTTTTCCTATAATACTTGATCTTCCAATTCCCCTAAAAACACTCTGTAGAATCCTTCCCCTAGTAACTTACTCCATCCCTCCAAACCAGTTCTGCTTAAATCAGTTCCCAGCTTCCTGCAATTCAGATGAACCCACATGGATTTTTAGCCACTTCAAATGAGAATTATACTTTTAACAGGTATTTTCTGTGGTTCTGAAAGGATCTACTAATACAAAATGTGATTTCTTAGAGTCTACTCTCCTGTACTCTTTCCTGACACTTCTCCTGTATATCTTATTCTGACCCATCTGCAGCTCCACTTCAGCCTTAGCCTCCAGTAACTGCTTGATATCTAATCTACAAAGGTATTAAGGAGACCTAAGCAATACTTAGGACACCATACTTCAGCAAAGTTATTGTCTGATTAAACTGCTACAATAGGCTTTCTCAATTTGTAAAGTAACTAAATGTTTAATTTTCCCCTTTTAAACAAATTAAAATGCAAGCAAAAAAAAAAAAAAAGTTCAGAAGCAAAAAGCCACTCCACACATTCATTTTTGATCAGAGGCAAATTACACAGGAGGCAGCATCTTATCAACAACACATAGTTGTGTGCACACCTCTGCTCATGTGAGAGATTAACCTGCCTGCCCTTATGCACTGACACATCAAAAGAGTGCAAGCAACATGAATTGCAAATCAATTGCTTACTGGGGAGAAAAGAAGTCCCACTGCATCACATGGCAGAAGGCAGGCTTAAAGGGAGAAAGCCATAGAACAGGACAAAATGTTGAAAAATAAGACAAAGTTTTTACAGCAAAATTCTGCTGTGTAATCCTTAAAAAGCTTTTCAGTGTGGCTGGCAAAAAATATGCCTTAAAAAAGTGTGTTAGAAACAAACAGAAATTCCCATTTTCCAGCCTGCTTTTCCTGCAATGTAATTTTACGGGGCTAGTAGGACTAGAAGTTTTTGAAACAAAAGCTGAAGGGACCCTCCAAATTCATTTTCTTACTGAAAAATGTGAACAACTTGTTACATCATTTCACAACTTCATAGGAAATATTAATACATACATATTAAAGAGCAATATCTCAGACAAAAATCACATTTACTCTTTACTGAGTAAGAAACTTCGAAGTGCCCTCTTATCTCTCTGGAGTTTCTTCACTAGCCCTTGGAGGTGATGACATTTCTCAACACAGTCTACATGGTGAGAGACTGGATGATCCAGGTCTTCAGAAGTTGAACGTGGTGGAGCAAATGCCTCTGACTCACAGGTATCTGCTGATGGCACCCTGGCATAATCCATGGCACTTATTTTCTAAACAAGATTACATTTACATGAAGAAAAATAAAAAGGGGAAAAAAAGGAGAAAATTAAATTTAACATAAAATTACTTATTTAGGCCATGAGAAAAGATCAAGTGGACATTAATTCTAAAATGTGCATCCACATGTAACAAATATAAGAAAAGAAAATAAGGAGAAAAGGCACATGGTACAGACACCAGTTTGCATGTATGAGGCAGAACACACAAGGCTGATAGTTTGAAGAACTACATGCCACGAGCACAAGCCAGTGGTTCCGCATCTGCACAAAGACAGGTAAAATTATAATTAAGATCACTTACATTTTCTAGTTCCGAAATCCTTCTCACCAGCCTGGGTTTGCTCCACTCGCTGTAATCTAAATACAATAACAAAGCTTTAAACATGAAACTGTCATTAAGTCAATATCGTTCTTGCTTTTCTGAAACTTGTGTCTGTATACAAAGACCATCTAAAGACCTCTGAACCCCAACTGCAAATGTGTACCAATGAAAAAATGAGAATGGTCTTAAAATATCTGACTTCTACACCAATTAGTTATCAATGTAAACCACTCTGATTCAGCATTGTTCAACAACTGAAAAAGTTTCCAGTGAAACATGATATTTTCAAGTGATTCCAGTCCAGAATTCTCAGGGATAATAATAAAAGAAACCCAGGTCTGACTGGAGCAACACATCCAGAAGTCACAGACAGACTCTTAAGAAACTTCTTATTCCAGCCTTTGCCCCTCCTGAATCCTCACCCTTGCAATAACGCCCTTATTTGTACCACTGTAGTGTCCTGCTCTCAAACACATCTTTCAAATGTACCTAAATCCCTTGTCCCATGTTCACCAACTTTTCAGCACGTACTTTCTGTTTCATTGGAAGGAGGAGAACTGCACAGTACATGATCTAAATCTTCTTTCAGCCTCCGATTCTCAGCCTGCAAATTTTTGATGGTCCTGGATAATCTCAGGACAGCAGCATTCAGTGCCTTTAGGTGTTTTTGGGTCTCTCTGCTCTCTGTACTTTGAAATGGAATCAAAACCAGAAAGTTAACTTAAAAGCAGAGAACAAAGCAGCAGCATTAAAAATGGTGAAACAGCCTCACTATGTTACTGTCTCAGCTCCCCTCCAACATCATTTCTCAACATTTTTTACTTGAGTTACCTATTCTGGTAGGGAAAAACATTCAATGACCATCTTGCTCAACACTTCCACAACTGTTTTGTGTCAAAGAAAAAAGATACTTAGAAAGTTCATTACTTTTACTTCCTCCCCTCTCTCTGTTTCATTAACACATAATCAAGGATGCTTGTATGGGTTCTACTTATTTGGGTTTCTATTTGTTTTGTTAACCAACCTTATAATGCTTTACTGGTGCTCTACCCACAACTGATTTAAAATCATTTACATTCAGCCAACCGGGAGACTCCTCCAAACAACTGTTCAGCATGAAAAGCAAACCTGCGTGCTCTGAATTGCTTTCTTTCACTTAACAAACAGATTGATATTGGAAGAGAGAAAGGGCTATAGATGGAATGACTCTCAAACCCAACACAAGTGTATTTTCAGATGTGAATGCTGCTCTAGGGTAAAAGAAACTATTCCTGTGAAAGTAAACCCCCGAGAGATCTCTTTCTTCATTTAAGATACATTTCAATCAATGTGAGATTTGAAAGAGATTTGAAGAATATAGCTAACATCAACTTGATGTGAGTAAAAGGCATCAGAAAAGGGAAAGCCTGTTAAATGTTAAAACTGTTTTAAACATATTAGAGTGGTTTTGCCTTTTTGTTTTTCTAATAAATGGGGAAGAAATCTCAGTTTCTAGATGTAAAAAAAGTTGTGCACTTTGTTCACAAAATAGATTTCTAGTGAGATGAAATATTTCATTGCTGTGAGAAAGTTCTTAAAAACTTAATTATGAAAACAAAGGTTTGAAGTAACTGATGGGCCTACTTCTGGACAAATGACAATGACAGAATAGTGTGCAAAGAAATCTCGTACCACATCCACTGGAATAATTACAAGGTAAATGGAGAAACAAGTCTATAGTTAGCGTATCAGGTTGAAAAGCTGAATCTAATCTTCCTTTTGGAGATGAAATTAAGCCATATACACAAACAAATAAGGCTGTCCAGATGTCATGGATGACTGTTCATGAGCTGTCCCAGGAGGAAGGTAAAAAAACCCCGAGAACTAAAACCCAGAACACAACACAACCAAAAATGGGAAGTGACAGAAATGATAGGAATCATTACTGTATCACTGAGTGACATTATTTGAGGCTCATCAAAACCTTAATGAAAGAATTGCAGACCATTTTGAGGACTGGAAAGGTTACCTAGTTTCTAGCTACAACTGGATACTATACTACAGCTTCAGATACAAGTAAACATATTTCAGCGTTAACACTGAAAAAGAAAAGCTAAATGTGATTTATTTCAGCCAGAAATCATGCAGACAAGCATAGCGAAAGAAACACTCTCCTGCAACTCTACATGCCAGAGTCCTGAACTTCAGTATCATTTACTATTTCAGTTCTCAGCCTCTCAAATAGAGACTGACAGTCACATAATGGAGAAAGACTGCCCTGACCACTGCTTTTTGAAGCTATGAATAAATTAAGAACAAGGAAGAGATCTGATGACTCATTTTCACCTGCAAATAAATGAGGTGTGATGGCTTACAGCCTCCAGAGGCCAGTCACTGCATGCCTGAGCCAAAAGAGATCTTACCTTTTTAAAAACAGTGACAAAACAAATTGCACTTTTCAATCCACAAGACAGAGTGAATTAGGGAAACACAAGTAGTTACACATCATGATCCATAAAGAGTTCTCACTGTTTCTATCAGTCTAAATAATTACACCCCAAATTAAGAGAGTTGTCTGTATGTAACACCAGGAGGACAAGCACATTTTGAAGTGGTGCAATAATAAATTTTCCAACCCTAAAAGACTCTATTATCCTCTTTTCGGCAAGAATAACACTCCCTCGCATAGATGCTTTTAATTTTCTGTCTTATTGGAGCTTTGTCTTTTGCCTTTGTGCTTTTGATTTTATTTCCTCTGTAGACTATTTATTTTCATCACCATGTATAAATCCACACAGTAGTGACAAGCACTAGCACAAGCTACTCTGACAGTTTTCTACTAGTGCTGCTCATGGACAACTCGTAAGAGCTACCCTGATCTCTAGATCTGTCTCTGTACCTCAGGAAAATGTTTACTCCAAAATACCTTCTTTGCAGTATATACTCTAGAGCAAAATGCCGATCTGACTCAAGAGTAAAATGCCAAACATCTAATGAGTTTGTTTCAATCACCAGTGATACAGGAATACATATGATTATGGGGGAAGGTAAATTTTCAAAGCTTTCATGTACTTCTCAAATAGCTCTTTTTTCCCTAAATTCACCAAATTATACAGAAGAAAAAGATGTGACTAAGACATATGACAAGGCTGTGAAGCCAACCAAAGCAGTACCAAAAAGCAAATCCAGCAATCTAAATGACAAAATAAGCTGTTCCCATGTAGTTGTTTTCCACCATAAAATAATACATGGCACATCAAACACGCATATGCAAACATTTCCCTCAAAAGATTTTAACATACTTTTTCCTCATAGCCTCAGATTTCTCCAGGAGCTGCTGGAGACGATGAACCTGTGAAATATGAAATACAGATTGGATTAAGGAGCTAGCTGTGGAAGCTGACATTGCTAATGCCACACATTCATCCATTAAGTGAAAATCAGAACAAGATTCTTTGGGCAGCAATAAGAGGTAATGATGCCAAGCTACTGTTTTATTGGCTTTCATCTAGACACTACACTTAGAGACATACATTTGTTTCTTTATTTCCTCTGTTTTGTTAACACACTCAGCTTCTTGAGCAAAAATAACTGGAGCTATGAGACTATCTAAGAAAATCTGACTCCACTTACAGGTGCAGCTAAGCTGTGAAAACTCTATGTAAACCAGTCCATTTACACTTTGACTCAACCACTGAAAAGCTTCTTCTCCTTATGCACATCGAAGGATGTTTCAGACATACCTCTTCAGAGCAGGTTTCCATAGCTATCTTCATTTCTTCCAAATTAGTGGATGTTATGTCTGCCTGGAATTTGCTAAAATAGAATAATCCAGTCAGACCAGCAAAGATGCTTTTTGGCTTACAATTTCTGGGTGGGCTTTTTATAATTACTAATATGTTCTCAGAGTTCATTAAATCATCTTAAGGGACAGAAGAATACAGATTAAAAATAACATGGACTTCAAATTGCCTTTATCATCTATCCGATACAAGCCTCTACCCTCCCCCCTAGCCAATAAAGTCATACTTAATAGTCTTGTCTCTCTCCTTGCACAGCTGTTGTAGCTTAAGAATCTTCTGCTTCAGTCCATTAACCACCTACAGAAAGAACAAAGCTCATGAGTCCTAGAATAACCCATCTCTTCCCTGAAGCTCTATTTCTCCATAATCTTCCTCTTCTTTATAAATTGTACCTAACTAGATACGCTTATCCCTATATACTTCAGTACTTAGTAAATCATATGCATGTCTGCTACCTTCTGTGAAAGGGAACACTGATGAATTTGGATACCTAATTTAAGCTGGTTATGTTACCACAGATACAACATTAACATAAAATCATTAAATAAAAAATGTTTTGCCCATCACCCTGCTAAATTCAAAGTAGCTAGTAACAGGGAGAATGCTCTCTAAATACATTCAAGACAACGACGAAGAAAGCTCCCTAAAGTCATGTTAATTCCAGATCTTTGTTACTGGTTTCTTATCTGACTATAGAAATAAAGGTTACATGACTCTCTAATTGCTTATTCTTTCTTACTTCACTTCATTATTTATTTAAATCAGTAGTGTTTCAGCTTGGCAGGAGGAAAAAGGGGAAAAGGAAAGCAAAAGGTAATGAAGAAACTATTACCCATCCATTATTATTCATCTTTTCTGACAAAGCTTGTGCCATCTCGGAGCTCTGTAAGGAAGACAGATAAAGCAAATGACCAACCTTGCTACTCGATTGTATTGCTCCCTCTTTTCACAGAATTTTCTATCCTACTCCTCTCCACAGTCATTAACAGTCCAACAGCTGAAGTTCTGAGGCCCCTGTGCTCATTGTTTTATGTTAGCATGGTTCTCCCAAGATATATAACTGCACATAGAAAGTGACAGCCACAAGGATTTCCATGAAATTCAGGTCTTCTGACCATGACCCTAAAAGTTTCCCAGCCTTATAGGCCTGACAATAAAGCTTATGTTTTGCCTCCTGGTTCAGGTCTCAGGACTGCCTGCATCAGTCACCATGCAAGAGGTTAAATCCCTTTTACTCTCAGGAAAAATATGCAGAAAGCAGGCCCCTACAGAGACAGCATCTCATTTTTTAACTTCAGTAACTATCTTTGCTAAGTAAACTTGGTTGCACATTATGGCACGATCTTCCTTTGAACTGAGCTGGCAAGCTGAGATATGCAAATCAGAAATCCCTTCACACCAACCAACCACCTATCATATTCGAGCTCATCATTCCTAGAAACAAACAGTACAAACTTCTGAAACCTGGAGAGACAAGAAGAGGATCACACTGCTCAGCACTCTTGTCCCGCTTTTATCCCCCCAAGAAACAGTCACCTTGAAAGGATCCAACAGTTTTTCAATCTGTTTATCCTTTCTATTGATTATTTCCTCTAGTCGACGAAGTTTAGTCTTCATTTGATGTTTCTCAATTTTCTGAGCTTGTATTGTCTGAAAGAGAGGCAAAAATCATAAGCATATTTCAGAAATAGAAATGCACCAAGTTTTCACATGGAAATACATTTTGATACCAAAACCAATTCAATTATGATGGTGAAGATGAAGAGATAAAAAAAGAACTAGACACTACCACACTGGTTCAGGGCTAACAGATAAGGGAGGTGACAGGGCAAAGATAAAAAGAAACAGTTTAACAGAAAGACAACCTTACACAAATGATCTACAACAGCCAAGATGTCTACCTATAGGCATCCCTAGTGTTCAATATGACAAGTCTTCATGTTTCATGTTTCACTGCACTAAACTGATAATGTATTAAAATGTGATGGGTAACAGGAAGGAGGGAAGATAAAAAAAAAAGGAGGTGGAGACAAAGAAACCAAACGCAATGAACCTTTTCAGCATCCAGCTAGGGCCATGGCTGGGGTTCAGCATTGGATATACCTCAAGGCTTCCACATCCAGTACTCAGAAGCATCTATCACACCATAAGAACAGTGAAATTCCCTTAAACAGACACAAGTTTAGTTTAGCCTTACATTACAAATGCAAAAAAAATTCAGTGGGTGTCCCAGTAGCAGAAACCAAAGTAATCTGAATCAATAAGACCCTGAAGGAGCAACACTATGACTTTCTATGTAAGTATCAGAGAGACTGTACCTTTTTCAGTTCTATAATTTCATCATACATATCTTCTTTTTCTTTGTAGTTAGGGTTTCCAGGAATGTAGCCTACAGAAAAAGGTATGTAAAATAAGAACATCCAAAAGAAGTATTTTTAATCAGAAACCTTAGAGAAAAATATCTAGAACAGCACTGAACCGAAGATTAGGCTTCCAGCATGAAAATTGATTTTAGAAATGGAAATGTCACTGTATAAAACTTCTGCCAGATTTCACAGCCAATTTTTCCTAACTTCTGTATGGTGCTAGATTGAAATATCCATCTCAATAAAGATCTACACTTCATAGAAGACTGCAGTCTTCTCATTCCCAAAAAAATATTTACAAAAGACTTCCAAAAGATGGCCATAATCTATTTCTCTATTTCTGCCTGACATGTAAATATTTATCATTTTTTAAAGCTGCCAGAACCTGTGTACTACCGTCAAGGGGCTGTTTCAAAAGTAAATGGTATAAAGCTTACAGTTCTCCTTTAAGAAAAGCAGGATAAAAGTTTTACATTTTGCTCTTCTCATAAAACTCAATTAATTTAGTATCACAACCACATGATAAGAGAAGTAAAAGGAGTCAATTACATAGAATTTGAAGCAAGCAGATGGTTTCTATCAATGGTTCCTAAACTGTTTTACAAAGTCACAATAAATTGTCTACAGCTGGCCCATTGAACCATATTATATCTGCAACATTTTCAGCTGCAAATGCATGGCAATTTGCAGAAAGTTCTGAAAGCTAATAGTGATTCATTGCTTTCAAAAATTTGGAACCACCCATCTTATCTAATTTAGAAATCTCAAAAGTTATCTCATGGATCATATTTCAATACATATTTTAATCCAGGCTAAAACAAAATGGTTTTTGCTTTACTAAAGCTAAAATCTTAGGGAGTGTGTGTCTTTACACAGAAAATAAAGATCATTAACTTAATCTACCACACCATTACATAGTTTACCACTGCTAGAAGAATGAGAATGTTTTGGCTTCTTTGTTCCTAGAACTTCCTTCAAGTATTCCGGAGTGCTACTAAAACCAGCTTGCACATGTCCCATGTCAACATCTGACTTCAGAGGACAGCTCATTCCTGCCAATAAAAATGGAACAAAAATGCAAAAGCCAGGGATAACTCTGAATTAACTTTGTGGATTTATTCTGAGCAAATGCAACACAGAAAGCTCCAGATGTTTTAATTATTCCCACTATAAATGCCAATTCTTAAGATTACATAATTCCAACCACCCAAACAAATAATAATTAAATGACTTTGTATGTAGCCCATAATGAAACACAAATCTATTTTTTAAGAGTTCATACATTAAGCTCTCCACAACACTGATTTTTATTCATATACACAGATAAATTTTCTGTACCAATACCTTGTTTCAGTGATCTTAGCCTTCGGTTTTTTACAGCTGCACTCTCCAGATATTCACTGCCTGCTCCCTGCAGAGAAGGCCAAACTGCAGCTTTCCTTGAATACAGTTGTGCGCTGTATGGAGATCCTATAACAAAAGGAAATATCTCAGCACTGTCTTAAAAAGCTCCAGGTCACAAAAATTCTCCTTGTCTCGTACTTCAAGGCTCACACACACAATCCTATTACTTACAAAAATAGGAATTAACAGCATATTACATATTGGTTTCTGAGGAGCAATGGGACATTCAACTACAGGAAAAAAAATCATTATAAAGAAAAATGAATCTAATTCCCAAAGAAATAAAGATGCTTAGAAAGAGGCATAGTGACAGTAACATAACTTAACACGTGAAGAAATAGTTACATGTAAGAACACCTATCCAAACTGTACAATACCTGCATGTCTAAATTCATTTATTAAATTGTCCTTTGAATTAATGCATATTTTCCTGCAGTAATTGAAAAACAGAATCAGTCTGATGCAATCACTGCGGAATCCCTCACATTACTACTTCAGGTATGGCAGTCAGGTTCAAATACTGACAGTAAATCCACTTTAGATTATTAGTACAGATGTGCACTACATGGGCTAACTAGTTACTCTTCAAATCACCAAGAGAAGAACATAGATTGAGAAACAATGCCACAAACATCATAGTGGAAATGAAACAGCTATTTTTAATTCTGTCCTTTAGGCAAGCAAAGGGATTTCAGGAAAAGCATTAAGATAGATGTACAGCATGCTTCTTCCTCTACCTAAAGCCAACTTTAAAAGTACAATATTATGTAACAAAACAATCAGCAACAATTTGAGGTAAAGTCTTCTTTGAAACCTTCAGTGGACTTATACAAAGGAAAATAAATGGAAAAGTAAGAAACACAACCCCCCCCAAAAAAAAAAAAAAAAAAGATAAAACCCCACATTAAAATTGCAGATGTAATAATAACATTGTACTTCTAAGGTCATATGAAAAAAACCCAAACAGAACAACACAAACAAAACCAACCAACAAATAAGAGAACTGCTTACTCTACAAACACAAGTATCTACTGGATCATAGATAGGTGCAGGAATTCTACATTCTTTCTGCACAGCAAGTATCAACATTTCTCCAAAAAGAAAAAGAAATTCAGAATTGCCATTAGCAGTGATACATAAGAAAGAAGTAGTTTATGTTGAAGAGGCAAGAACTGCAACTAACCTATTAACATCAGTATTTAGCCTATAAAAACTGCACAGGTTATAGAACAGATCTCAGATAGGTGCGCTCTGCACACACCAGTAAATAATTCTAAGGGAAATAATAAGATGTTAGTTCCTATGTCCCACAAATCTCTTGTCCTGCATTAACAGAAGCAGAAGAAAAAATTTTGCTACTTACTATTTGGTAACTTTGGAGGCTTGGTAATAAGTTTTTTCTTTAACTTCTGGAAGAGAAAAAGAATTTTTTATGTATTTCAAATATTCCACTCTTCAAAGATTTCAGTGTACAATCTCAAAATTGGCTTCAATCTCCATTTTGTCTGAAGATAATTTGTTTTAAAAACACAGTAAGTATATGTATATTTGGCAACGGTCACGAGAATTAAGGTGGTGCCTACTGAGGTTTTACACTACAGATAGGAAGTAGTCTATTCATGCGCTGAACACTACGACCTTCCTCATTGGTATTAAATAAGAGCAGTAGCAAATTCAAGATGAACACAGAGTAGAAGCTAATCAATAGAAGCATTTAGTTGAAGGAAGGACTTACTCAATTCCATTAAAACTCTGTAAAAGGATTACATAAACCCATAACTTGATAGAACAGCAAAATGAAGCCAAACATCACTTGCAGCCCCCAGCGCTGAGAATTCAGAAGCCAGAATTATATCTGGAATTAGAGGTTTTTGAATGAACTACATCACAATAACGTTGTTAGCTCTCCCCTCTGAAGGGTACCTTACCAACCAGGAGATATCACACCGATGTAAAGTGAGCAAGAACACGCCAAGAAGCCTTTTAAAGCATTCATCCGCAGCACTCCATTAATTAAACTCACCAATTCTGGATCCGATTCACAGGTAGTCGCAGACGGGCCATTATCTCCCTGGGAAATAAGAGACATTAACTGTGACAAGTGCTACTAAACAATTGGTTATAATACGCACCCAGAAAACTTTGCATCCTTTTACTATCACAACAAAGTTAGAGTGCAATAAATTCAAATGGTAAATGTGCCATCAGTGTTGAAAAACCCAGCATCATTTGCTCCAACACAAACATTCTGTGTGACACAATGCAAGACACTTCAGCCTCAAGCCACAGAGACTTAACACACTTCAGTGCAGAGCATTACAATGGCTGAACCTTAGACTCATAGAATAGTTAGGGTTGGAAAGGACCTTAAGCTCATCCAGTTCCAACCTCCCTGCCATGGGCAGGGACACCTCCCATTAAACCATGGCACCAAAGGTTCTGTCCAACAAAGAACTTCCGTAAGGGTGGTGAGATACCCTTACAGAACCTTCTGGGGCCTCATCTTCCATGGTGCTGGATTTGCACAGATTTCCACCATCAGTCCACTGGTAACAGTTAAGCAGCAACTCATCCATCCATCCTCTTCTTCACTGACTTGTTCCTATGCTATGCTATGGGAACACTCAGTAAACTCAACTGGAGAAGTGATCAGGCTGAGAATATAAAAACTCTAAACCAAGGAATCAAAGAAGTGGTTAACTTTTCCTCTGCCTGAGCTAACAAGTTTCTCTGCTTCTCAAATATAGGCATAGCCACTGTAGAAGGAAAATTCTGCTTTGATTTCAAGTTACCTGAGAGTACGCTGCCCTCGCAAAAAGAGTATCTTCACTTGCTGCTGTCTCCATTGGGCTCACAGCTGCAGCATGAGTCTTTGGACAAATGCTGATGTCTGTAAGAAGCAGGGCCAGGTGAAGTACTTTTTGAGCACCCTGGCTAACATAACAGGGGCTGGGATTGACAGCAGCAGAGCAAGGAAACCAGCTTTTTGTGCTGGCTGAGACCAAGCAAGTACACATCTCACACACCATGCCATACAGTTTTTAATTTCCTGAGGCAATGTTCCTTGCAGCACAGTCATTATTTGCTGTTATTTTAAGGCCTCTCACTGTAGGAGATCTCTCTACCCAACTGCAGCTATTGCATTAGGAATCAGAGAAGACAGAAGGCTCTGTATAAACAATACATTCACCAGGATATTACCATGCAATAACAAAACCACTCACACTCTCTTTGCTTTGGAATGCAGGCCCAACTAGAGCCACCTACGACAGACGACAGCACATGGTGGCTCCCATTAAAGGGCCTCAAATCCTTTACCTGGAAACAAACCCTGACCGCCCCCCTCGCCATTCTCCTAGTCACCGCCTCACCAGCCCGTCCAGCTTGAGGGGGCTCCAGGCTCGGGGCCGGGCTGAGGCCTCCTCCTCCCTGCGGCCTTGGCAACCTCAGGGCAGCCGCAGCAGCCCGGGCTCCGACTCCCAGCTCTTCCGGGTTGCTAAAACCATGGCAACCAGCCGCGAGGCGGCGAAGCGGGAGACAACGGCGCCTGCGCGGAGGGAAAGGCGCTGGCAAAGGCTCCGCCATCGCCTCCTCTCACAGGCAGGCCCAGGTCCAGCTGCGGTCCGCCAGTGCCACCAAGCGGCCCAGAAAACCGCCAGGGTGTAGGGATAGGAACGCAGGGACGAGCGTAGAGAGACGGCCCTGAGAGCAGCTCCTTACGGGCACCGCCTCCGGAGCACCCACGGAGCCTCCTCCTGACCCTCTCCGTATTCCCAAGGAGGCCGACACTGCCCAAGACCATGCGCATAGCTGAGTGTGTCCAGGCCCCACTTCATAACGATCTCCTTGGCAACGGTCTCCTTGGCAACGCCCCCGTAGCCCCGCCCTCCGCTCTTTGCGACACTCGTTTTGCGGCCGGTCCCTCACGGTGGTGGGGTGATCATGTTGTCGCTGGAGTCCGGGTCCCGCTGTCGCGACATGACCCGCGAATGCTCAGTGCTGCTGCCGCGCGTCTTTGCTGCCCTGGCCCACCCGCGGCAGCCCCGCTACGACGACACTTGCCTGGAGAAGCTGCTCGACTGGTTCCGGAGCCTGACAGCGCTCGGTGAGTGCCCGCCGTTTGCCCGCCGTTCGCGCTGGTCGGAACGGGAGGTATTCATGCAGGCCGGGACTCTGAGGCAAGCCCCTCTCAGAGGTCCTGTTCCCTTGGTGACACCGGGAAGCGCTGTTTGATACCTGGGCTTGAGCTTCGGGTGAGCCCATAGTCATCTCTTAACTGTTGTGAGGGGTTATAAGCACCTCGGAGTTACGAGGAAGGATAGAAGCCCTGGTAGTGACCCTCCATCTTCTCTCTTCTATTCGGATAATTCCCGGCCGCTAGATCCTGGTGTGGAGCTGGTGCAGGACAACCCCTGCCTGGTGGAGTTCATCGCCTCAGTGCTGGCGCTTCCAAAGCCCAGTCCGAGCATCCTTTCCTTCACCCTGCGGTTAGCTGGAATACTTGCTGCTTCTGAAAGTCGCTTCCAACACTTGCAGGTGAGTTGGCTACACAGGTACCTGGAATCATAGAATAGTTAGGGTTAGAAAGGACCTTAAGATCATCCAGTTCCAACCACCTGCCATGGGCAGGGACACCTCCCATTAAACCATGTCACCCAAGGCTCTGTCCAGCCTGGCTTTGAACACCACAAGGGATGGAGCATTCACAAGTTCCCTGGGTAACCCATTCCAGTGCCTCATCACCCTTACAATAAAAAATTTCTTCCCTATATCGAATCTAAACTTCCTCTGTTTCAGTTCGAACCTGTTACCCCTTGTCATATCACTACAGTCCCTAAAGAAGTGTCCCTTCCCAGCATCCCTATAGCCCCCCCTCCTTCAGATACTGGAAGGCTGCTCTGAGGTGTCCATGCAGCCTTCTCCAGGCTGAACAGCCCCAACTTTCTCAGCCTAACCTGCTACCATGTGTCTCTTTTCTCCTATGTGGAGGAAAATATATATAGTCTGCTTATATAACTTATGGCGTACGTTAAACAACTCAGCAAACAGTGATATAATAAAGACTCACCATCATACTGTTCCTTTTCCATTCTCATGTAAAGTTGCTGGCTTCTTACTTCTGTCTTGCCCCAGTAATATATGAATGTTAATATGTAGTGCTTCTCATTGTCACTTTAACACAGAATATGGGATAACACAGTCTCACAGCAGTCATTGCAAGATGTATCCCTGGATGGATTCTGTACATATTAACTGCACTAACAGATGTAGCTTTCCCTCCATACTTGGTTGACAGGAAAGCTCTGATTCCCTGCAAAAGTGAAGGTTTTTAAGGCCCTGCTCTCTACAATAGTATACATTTATAGTACAAAACTTAAAAGGCTTTCTTCAGGGAAGAGATGCGTACAGTTGCGTAAAGCAGACTAATGGAAGTGATATATATGTAAGTTGTCACTAGCACCTTAAAAACAAGTGATTTTTGTTTTGAATACCTCTGTTGCTTAGTTTGTGAAAGTGGATGTCGTGGTTTAAGGCCCTCACATAGTTTTGCTCACTCACTCTCCCCTCTTTCTTCCCCCAGTCCCAGGGGGATGGGGAGGAGGATCGAAAGAATGCAACTCCCACAGGTTGAGATAAGAACAGTTTAGTAACTGAGGTAATAACACAGATCACTACTGCTACCACCAATAATAGTAATGACAAGGCAAATACAAGGAAAGAATACAACTACTCACCACCAATACTCAGCCCGACCACGCAGTGCGCTCCCACCCTTCCGTGTCTCTGCTCTCCGTTTTTACATCCTGGGCATGACGTGTTGTGGTATGCAATACCTCTTTGGATAGTTTGGGTCAGGTGTCCTGTCTCTGCTTCTTCCCAGCTTCCCCTCCTCCCTGGGAGAGCACGAGGCTCAGAAAGTCCTTGGTCAGACCAAAACATCACTAAGCAGTAACCAAAACCATGGGTGTTATCAGTGCTGTTCCCAGACCGAAAGTCAAAACCACAGCACTGTGCCAGCTACCAAGGAGAAAAATGACTGCTACTGCTGAACCCATGACAGAGATACATGTTGAGTTTAAACGTGGGCTTCTGAAAAAATCCTATTTTAGGGATACTTCTAGCAAGGAAAGGTTTAACTTAAGTATTGATACTCTTGCCTTGGATGACAGAGCAGCTTCTCCACTCCCCTTGAGTCCCTTTGCTTACTGTTTGCTGTGTGTTCTCCTCTGGCCTCCTCAGCAGGAAAAGCTGTTGGTCAGGCTCTTTGGCAGGGATGGACCCCTGAGCAGTGCTGTGTGGGAAGATGCCTCCGTGCGAAGTGGCTGGGTGAATGGTGTGCACAGCATGATGCAGCACCAGCCTGCCCTCCACTTCCTCTGCGAAGGTGGTGAGTACTGCTAGGTATGGTAACTCATGAAACACAGGATAGAAATAGCTTATTAAAAGCCCTCTGTATTCTTATTTGTAACTCCTATTGAAAGGTTCGTTTCAGTATGATTTTAGTGCAGAAAAACTAACCAGGGGCTCATTTATCTGCTAATGCTTGCTCGCATTTGTATTCCAATTGTTGTGCAGGTAAATTCTGCCGTTAACTTTAGAACCCATGTACAGAGGGGCCTAAAAGACTGGATTGGTATTAACATGCAGCATGCAATCTGTCCATGTGATGAAAAAGTACTGTTGCTTCCATTGATGT
Source organism: Forpus xanthops (assembly GCA_032466535.1). Lineage (NCBI taxonomy): Eukaryota > Metazoa > Chordata > Aves > Psittaciformes > Psittacidae > Forpus > Forpus xanthops. The sequence goes on from JASSUY010029250.1 coordinate 42,842, forward strand.
TTTTCCTGCTGGTTTTGCCCAGAGATGGTACAGGCTCATTCCATAAATACAGAGTTGAGTGTGCTGTCAACTCTCCTAATATTACTAATGTTATATCAAAGCCCTATTCTGTTCCTAAGGTATTAAAACATCAGAGGATGTAAAAACAATTTTACTTTCTTTTTTGTTTGTCATTAAAGACTTGGCTGACTTTGAAATGCTACAGAGACTACAAAATAAAGTATAAAATCTCTCACCAACATTACTAAAAGCTGTGTGGTACTTGAATTAGAGTAATACATAGTTGGAGTGCAGCAATGTTCCACCTCACAATAGGAAGGCTGTTGTTTTTTCCCTCCAGTGACTTGTTTCATTTTCACACAGGAGGCATAGATGTGATCTTCAGTCTGCAAGGGGATCCCAGCCTGTTTGTGGCTTCAGCTGCCAGTCAGCTTCTGGTGCACATGCTCACCCTCTCTGTAGAGTCTGAAACAACTAAACCTCTCACTACAAAGGACTGTGACTGGCCAGCATGTGCCGAAATGATTATAAAGCATATAGAAGATTCCCTTCAGTCCAGCTCTGCCTCTCACACTGAGCAGTCATTAAAATTGTTAACTAGTTTGTTTGGCAGCTGTCATGCTTTGTGGACTGAAGTACTTTGGTTAAGGATAGCAAAGCAAATAGAATCCTTTCTGATGGAAGAGGCTGTTCAAGTACAGCACATGCTGGCAAATCTTTTGCTTAAAATGTCAAGGTAAAGATCTTCTGGGAACTTGGATCCAGTGATGAAATATATCTGTTTTCCACCATCTAATAGGATATTGCTTACACTTCTTTCTTCTCAGGTCCCCTGTGTTTGACACTGAAGGCAGTTTTTGGGCATTGGTGACTTCTGCTTTAGAACACTTAACCCCAATACAAGCAGGTCCTTTGGCAGTGAGAATTCTGAGGCTCTACAAATGGTAGGACTTCCTGCAATGAAATTTTTGGACTCTGGAAAATGTTTCTGTACTAATATCTTTGGTGTTTTTCCAATAACAGTATTTTTCATCACTGCATTTTCCACTACATTGCTTAATATGTAAAAGCGGTTGGCAAGAACCATGCTAGAAACTAACAAACTTCAGACACTGATAGTAAGAATAATACAGTTTTCAAAGAGAGGGAAACAAAAGGAATCAATGTCATGTTTATGTGTATACACTTGCATCTTACTTATAGCCAGCCAATTTTGGCCTGAAAGAGAGGAAAATTCTTTAACTTCATACTGCCAAGGTTGACCAAGATGGACACAGTTTGACTGCCTGTCAAATCCAGTAGTCTCTGTTCCATTTTCTCTTTCACAAAAATACTGACTCATATAAGAGGTTCAACTGCTGTACAGCAGAAGTGTACATCTGGAGACTCTGTTGGCAGTTGCAGAATAACCTAGATTAGAAGGAACCTGTAGAAGTTACCTAATTCAAGCTCTTGTTCAGTGTAGGGCTAACTTCCAGGACAGATCAGGTCGCTCAGGGCCTTCACCATTGAAATTTCAAGGGTTCCACAGCATCTCTGGGCAACCTGCCGTAGTGCTTAACCATTTTCATTTCACTTTGAAAAGTATTTTCTGTATATCCAGTTGGAATCTACCCTCTTGCATTTGAAGATTCTTTTCTCATTGTGTGCCTCTGAGAAGCCTGCCTGTATTTTCACTGTAATCCCCCTTTAGGGTGTAAAAAAGCATCAAGAAATCATCAGATGAATACAGCACATATGGATACCGTTTTACAGACTTAAGTAACACCTGTTTTAAGATATAAAGATAACATTTTGTTGACAAAAATGCTTCTCTCTAAATCCCCTTCTGGCATAGAATCCCACTCTGCATAGCTTGATAAGGCTGCTTCTGAATTCCACAGCCATTTCTTCTGCTTTCAGTTAGCCAGGGAATCTCAAAAGAAGTCTTGAATTGCGATACTGTAATTGCTTTTTCATTGCTGGCTTTTTTTAAAAGCCTGTGTGTTTAAAAACAAACCATTCTGCTCAGCATTTGGGGACAGGTTTTGGGAAAGAATTTTAAGTGTTCCTGTTTTGGTAACTGCTCTTTCCTCCTTCGAGCCCACAAGATGTGAGGATTCAGGCACTGACTGTTCTACTTCAGCCAATGGATTGTATTTTGAGAGCAGCCTCACAGCCTCTGGAATACGCAGGTACAATTGTGATAAAATACTGGCAAGCACACTAGCGTCTAACTTTAAGTGCATTGCAGACAAAACTGGAGGAGGAAGAGTAGCAGTGTTTGTAGTAAAGTGCAGCATCCTACTCACAGTTGCATCTGAAAGGATATTCACAGTACATCACGTTAGTATCTTGATTAACTTTAAAAGTCACAGTATTCACTTATAACCCAAGCTCTTTCCTTCTTTCATCCTCTAGGTTTGTTGGATGAGTCCGTTAGTGATCCCATCACTATTGAAAGTCTTCTGTCCTCCAAGTCGTCTTGTGCTAGTCTCCTGTGTCAGACCCTCGGTCATCTGAAGGAGCTGCTGTCTCTGGTAACATTCAGAGGGAGAAAAGCTTTGTTTTGGTGTCAAATTGGTCCTTGAAAAGCAGTATTAATATTAGTTGCAGAATTTTGCAGTAGAGGGACTGCACTTGGTTTAAAATCCATCTTCACAAGCTCTGTTAACATACTTTACTGCAGTTATTGATCCAGTGGAAGAAAAACATATATTAAACTGCTTTCCCAAGCAGTGAAAAGAATCTTTTTCCATCTGTGCCATAGCCCCTGGGACAGAGCAAGATAATTTGAGTTATTAGCATTGTGGGACCTTTAGAACATACTAAAAATAGCAATTTTTGCAATTGCCCCTGCACAAAAACTTCTGCTCTGTATGGATACTTGAGACTTTTGCTGGAAACTTCTTTTCCTTTCTCCTATCTTATTAGGTTGATTTGCCCATGGATTTACCCTCTGCACCTTTACTACGCTCTCTCATGACAATACTACAATTCTGTAATGGCTTCCTGAGTCCAACATCTCCTCTGGGAAACACAGTAAGCCGAATCTTGGTCAATAACTTCAAAGTACAGAGGTCAGCTCTTGATGTCCTAGCAGCACTCTCAGAGCAAAAAGGTGAGTTGATGTTTGAATTTTAAATGTATTTTATCTATTTTTTGCAGAAAAATTTTGGAAATACCTGACTATTCTGTAGTTGTAGAATTTTTCATTAACTTTCACTGATCTTTCTGAATAAAGATCATAGAATAGTAATGATTGGAAAGGACCTGAAGATCATCTAGTTCAATCCCCCTGTCATGGGCAGGGACACCACAAACTAAATCATATCACCTAAGACTTCATCTGACCTGGCCTTGAACATTTCCAGGAATGACCACCTCTACCTCTGAAACTTGTTTATTTCCAATTCTTCCTGCTGTCTTGGCTGAACTTCTTTATTCATGAGCTAGGGCAGGTAGTGCTGTCATTAAGAACATTTTAGTGGTTGTGAAAAATTGGATGTTTCTCCTCTACTCTGAGAACTGTACTTGCTTTCTTAGAATCATAGAATAGTTAGGGTTGGAAACAACCTTAAGATCATCAAGCTCCAACTGCCCTGCCAGGGGCAGGGACACCTCACACTAAACCATGCCACCCAAGGCTATGTCCAGCCCGGCCTTGAACACTGCCAGCTATGGAGCATTCACAGCTTCCCTGGGCAACCCATTCCAGTGCCTCACCACCCTTACAGTAAAGAATTTCTT
>JASSUY010029251.1:0-13599 GCA_032466535.1 Forpus xanthops
GGCGACACGCTACAGGGCATCGCCCTCAAGTACGGCGTCACGGTAAGGCGAGCTGCCAGCCCGCGGAGCCAGGAGGGCGGCGGGGAGAGCCGGGAGGGGCTCAACCCCGAGGGCTGCGGTGCCGGTAGCGGCAGCTGGCGCTCGTAACAGCGGCACACAGTTGTTCGGCCCAGAAAGTAACGGAGCTAAAGGGGAAGAGACACTGGAAGTAGAAAACAGCGAGGGATTACGGTATGGAGTCTTCCCACAGAGCATTTCCTACCATAGCGGGCAGACAATTCAGTTCTTGCAGTGCTAGGTTTAGTTTCAGTATTTAAAATGCTGACATCCGGATCTTCTGACCTGCCTGGAAGGCTCAGCACCCAGCTCTGATGGTCAGTGGCTGGCACGCTTCCCGAGGCAGGGTATGGGTCCCTGTCCAGCATGGGCTTGTGACTGACAAGCACTGGGTCCACAGGACTGGCAGGTGACCCCTAGGGAAGCAAGATGCACTTGCTTGCACTGAGTAAACCTGTATTCACGTGACAATTCACCACTACAGTCACTTCAGATGAGAAAGAAAACAGTGTAAACTTCTCTCCTAAAGGATCATTATTTTGAGATTGACACATACAGGCAGTGACAAGAGTGAAGAATTTCTTCCAGTAGCTTCAGGGCTAAAAATTCTTCCATTGTCATCTGCTGTCTACCAGCCTAGACTTGACTTACGACTAATTTTAAAGTGTCACTGCTTCTCTGCTCTCTTCCTATAAAGAAGAAAAGTTTTCTTCTGTGGAAAATGTTGAAAGGCTTATGCCATCCTGAGACATGCAGGGCCAATAGGGTCAGCCACCCTATGGAAAATGTTGAAAGACTTATGCCATCCTGAGACATGCAGGGCCAATAGGGTCAGCCAGCCTAACCCAACACTACCTTTTCCCACAGAACAGAGCTCACATACCCTGCCTTCATTTCAGCTTATTTGGGGTCCAGTGAACACCACCTGACATACCTATACACAACCTTGTTAGTCCCAGCGTGCAAAGTCACTTAGGGCCAAGCAGCTGATAAGCATATCTAACAGTATAATGCTGGTCACAGTCAATGTAAGATCAACTGCAAGGAGCACCTTTCAGTTGGGCTCCTTCTGGAAAAGGTGAAGTGCAGCCCTGAATGAATAGGTTCCAACTGAAATAGGTTTCTTTTCCTTCTCCTGTTGTGAACTCTAAGAGCATTCAGCCTTAGTTTAGAACAGGGTTAAAAGTATTCCTCTTCACTTAAGGATTAAGACACTTTTGACCAAATCTTGTTGGCAACAGGATTACCAGCATTTTGGATTTATACTGGTCCACATTAAAACAAAGTTTTGCTCTCTATGGTGACAAAACAAAGTGACCTGAACTGCTCCCTGGATTTGTTTGAAGTTCTGGTTTTGACAGTGCTTTCCATAATGAACAAAGTCCCTGGCCTATATTATTTTAGCTAGATTGTTCTCTAGTTAGAAGTGTATTTGCTCACTGCAATAAGTAAACATGTAATCAGATTACTAAAATAGGTAGTTTTCTAGTAAATAAAAAGGCATTTCTAAACACTTTACAACTCCTTTTCTGCAAAACTAAGTTGTGGATCAAACCTGCACAGTCTGAAAAAGTACTACAAACTTTGTTCACAGTGTAAGTTTAGTAAGTTTTTGCTGTGCTAATGACACATTTAAAGTAAAAAAGCTTTTTTTTTAAAATAATTTCATTTGTTTTAATGTTGCTGGTATTCTGCTTAAGAAACTAGAGCTGCATCATTATAAACTTACTGAGAAATGGACAGTTTAACCAAGAGCAATGTGAGGTTAGCTGAAATCAGCCATAGTGTTTCTGCCAGGGGTAGGAATATATGCAAACACGTTTGCTTTTAGCAAAATGAAGATTCTTATGTGTTCACGCGATGACAAGGACTGACTTCTAAAGACTCATTACATTTGCTTCCTGCATCCCATATACTTGGCTAGAAGTGAGAGTTGCTGTTATTTAAATATCAGCATTATCCTTGGCTGCTGTTATTTTCAGTAGCGTTTTCAGAAGTTTTCCCCCTGTGGTTTTCCTCAGTGGGGTCAATTTGTAGCAAGAAACATCCTGTCCTGTGCCTGCCTTGGCATGACACAGCACAGGCAGTTTAAAATGGAAAACCCAAGCATGTTGGGAGAGAGATAAGTATAATTTGGCCTCATCCTCTACCCTTCACCTCTTTTTCCTAAATATTGTCTATTATTCTTATATGGCTTGTGTTCATTAGGTCTTCCTTTGAATACTGTTAACACTCGGAATTAATATTTATGGTTCAGTTGTGCTGTTTTCTATCATACAAAAAGTATCCCATTTGAAGGGAGAAGAAGAGGACATATGTTTAATTGTCAGTAGAAGCAGCACCAGTTTATGCATTAGTGCAGCCTCAGTTTTGAGAGCAAATGCTTTAGCATATGATTTCACTACTATAGATCTGTAGCTATCAAATTAGCTCAGTTGTCCTAGCACTAAAACCACTATTGCTAAATCCTGCTTTCCATATATCTATGAACATGTGGAGTCATACTGAGTTGTAGGAGTGTACTACACATATCAAATAACCTGGTCAAGGCTGAGGGTTGTTCTTTTTAGAACCAAGTATTTCCCATTTCATTGTTACACAGTGCAGAAGTACATGGTCTTCCAAATGCCACCAGATAATATTTAAGAGATATTTCAGGAAGAAATAATCAGAGCTAGAGTTACAGCAAAGTAGAATAGACAATAGCAGTACAGTGCATTATTTATTAGTTACTGAAGCATCACTTTCCAACTCTGCTGTAGTAGAGATCTCAGTTTTCAGCTTCCCTGCTATATTTTTAGAGAAAAACTTCTGCAAGCTTTTTAAACATTTATGATACCCATCAAAACACAACTTTGAGTTTTCACAATTGATATTTACACTAGCATCAAATGGCCGTTACAGGTCTCATTACTAAGTCAAGTGAAGTTTTCTTTCTGCTCTTCAGATGTTACTCAGCCTGGGAAAGAACTTGCACCCTGTACTGTGTAAGGCTAACTAAAATAGTTTCAGGAGCTGGAACAGTACTGAGCTTCTCTTACTTGTAGTAATTTACCATCCGATTCTGGATGTTACTCAGTTTTTAAAAGGAATTAATAATTTCATCATTTAGTCATCTGCATCAACAGGTTGGGGTTGTTGGTAGGTAGAGAACACCATTTATTGGATGTGTAATGAGTAGAAATAGCTTACTGGTAAAATTTACTGCAGTGTTTTCACTACTTGCCCATACACCTATCCCTTCTAGACAGAATCTCCTATTTATTTTTAGGGAGAAATATTTCATCAGGTTTCCGGGGCCCAAGCAGATGCATCCATACATGGCACCAGATCCATAATAGCACTGCAGCCGGTACTCTTACAAGTCATACAGTACAGGTCTACATTGCATACAGTAGTTTATTGCAGTTCTGTAAGTTGGCTACAGTCTCACATCTGCAGAGGAGAAAAACTAACATCTCTACTGCTTCCCCTCGATTTTAAACAGCTTCCATATTAGTATGCACTAACCAGCACATAGGCACACTAACCCAGTTACCTAACAATGTCACTTAGGATTTTTCCTAATAAAATGAGTTCAAGTTACAACTAAAGCTTAAAGTCATGTAACAATGGATACTGATTTCTGTGCTTTTTTAAAGCTTGCACTTGAGAAATAGGAAGTTAAACTCTGGAAGGGAAATTTTGATGAACAAAAACTTAACATTCTTAGTAGGGAGATACTATAAGCATTTACTGGGGCCTTTATTTGCCTGTAAAGCAATGGAATTTAGAATAGCTTCTCAAGTATAGAACAAGTGGGGCTTTATGAATTAGTACATCAAGAAAGATGGAATCTTCTTGCTTGTCATGAGATAGTTTGTACTGATCACTAGGTTGTAAGTAGCACTTTGGGTAAAAGCTGCAAAATTTAACATTTATGTGGTAGCTGTTACTATACATTATTGCACATGAGGCTGCTGTTAATCATGCTGTATATGCACTTTACTGAACAAATGCAGTCACTACTCTGTGCAGCTGCATTACAAAGTGTTTGAGACTCCCATTCTTTTTACTATCTGACTTATCATCAGGACTCTATACAAAGTCTTGTTACATCAACTGGGGGGAAATACTAGGCTTATATTCAAGACTTGTTCAAAACTAGTATGTCCTCAAATAGGCAAGGTAACTTTGTCACCCCTTGTTTGTATTATGTGTGCTTTTTACCAGAGAGCTCACCTAGAGGACCTATTAACAGTTCTGAGCCTTGCTCTTGTATAAATCCAAACCAGCAGTACTTTTGCAGTAGAATTTTATTCTTTGGCAAGTCGTTCATGTGAGCCTGTACAGAGATGGGAAGACTGTTCAAGGAAAGCATCTTTAGGTAGCACAAGACTTAAAGTGCAATATTTTGAAGTCTACATAAAAGGAAGAAGCTGGGGTGTTAAGGTACCGTAAACCAGAACATTCAATTTGAAGTCAGTTTGAATGCAGAAAGATACTTCCTGAAGCCATTGCTGCTGCAAAGAAAGTACAGAGTTATTGTGACTAAAGGTTACTGTTTGCTTTGTAAGGTTAGTACTTTGTAGAAACCTAATAATTTCTTTTTCTTATCTTTTTCAGATGGAACAAATAAAGAGAGCAAATAAACTGTTCACTAATGACTGTATATTTCTGAGAAAAACTCTGAATATTCCTGTTATCTCAGAGAAACCATTACTGTTCAATGGACTTAATTCACTGGAGTCTCCCGAGAATGAAACTGTTGCCAGCTCCCCTTCTTGTGAGGAAGGACTGATGACAGTTCAGGAAGAAAGTAGTTCTTCTCCCAGTCCTCAAGAACCTGACAATCAGCCCACTGCACCAGAAGAACTATCTGCCAAAGATTTCCTACAGAGGTTGGACTTGCAGATTAAGTTATCCAAACAAGCAGCCAGGAAACTAAAAGATGACAATGTCAGGTAAATGCCACTTCTAGTATTAAGCTTCTTAATCTCATTCTGAAGGCTTTTTAGTCTGAGCTGAACCCTCTTTGTGGATCTCTCAGACAGCATTTGTAGCTTTAGTCTGTCAACAGTGAGTCTATGCTATTACCATGCACCAGATAAATTCAAAGTGCATCATTAGCAGATACCTTGACCTGGCAGTTATAAAGGCTTCCTTATAACACATTGTTTATAGAATAGCAATAATATTCCATGAAAGCTAGAAGGCTAGTATTCTCCCAAGATGTCTTGTAATGTAAGTATTTAAGCAAACGAGTAACTTTTTGGTAGGTACTCAGCCAAGGCCTGTGTGGAAACTGATTACCCTACAGCAAGGCATGATCCCATTTTTTTGTGTCCCAATTGACTTATAATTGTGTAGCTATTCTTCATGTTGCAGTCTCAACTAAGCCTTTGTCCGTGCATTTCCTCCCTTTGTGGATCCACCTATGTAGGCTTTTCTTCAGAATTTCTTCTACAACCAGGAGCTCCCATACACTTGACTCATTAAAAGCAGTACTTTTTGACCTTTCTACCAGAGTGGTTATCCCCTCACATGTATAGGCATCCCATGGAGAGTACAGAAAACTTAGAGCAAGAATGGACTTTGGTAGAGTTTGTTTTCCCATGTCCTTGGGACAAATATCTTCAGCTTGTTTTCTTGGGCTGGTTGTCTGCCTATTGTATTCTCTGCAGAAATTTCCTCTCAGTGGGTGATGCCAAGGTGGCCTCTCTCAAGGGGGAAATGAAAGAGGGGATATTTAGATTAGACATTAGGAAGAAATTTTTTACTATGAGGGTGGGAAGACACTGGCTCACAGAGAAATTTTGACTGCCCTATTCCTGGCAGTGTTCAAGGCCAGGTTGGACAGGGCTTTGAGCAACCTGGTCTAGTGGAAGGTGCCCCCATCCACGGCAGGGGGTTGGGACTGGATAAGCTTTAAGGTTCCTTCCAACCCAAACCATTCTATGATTCTATGACAAAAAAGCTATGACTGCAAGGGACTAGTATCACTTCTCTTACTCGAGCTGGAGAAATTCTGTGCCTGCAGATATGTACTTCACTTTTGCAAATTTGTTTAATGCAAAACTTCCTCCATTGTCCTGATTCACTTCACATACTGATTTTGAGTATGCCAACATTCTTTTAGTGTTAAAAAGAAAGTAAGTTTTCAGGAATTAATCTTGAGTCCCATAATTCTTTTAATAAGTTAAGGGATTATTTCAGGAACTTAAAATGTAATTCAGTAATCAAAAATTTGAGGGAAGCAGTGTATTGCATTTAGCAATTGGTCAACCTTTCTTTGGAGAAATATCCTGTAAGACAACTTAAGGCAATTAATTACTTATTACAGTCCACATACAGCTCTCCAAAGCCAGGAGACTGGTTTAGAATTAGTCTAATTAGGGCAGGTTGGAACACTTTCACATGTTGTTCATATGCTTTTCAATTATTTTCTTTCAAATTGATTGCATTAAATATGAAAAATAGTTGTTGGAACTCAGATCCTTCTGTATTCAAACTCATTCAGTTGCATTGCTGTATTTGAAGCAATATAGATTATTTATCAAAATGTGCTGCTGCTGTCTCTCAGATCATTAGACATTTATCTAACACATTAGAGTAGGTGTTGACCCAGCAGTCCCTGCTGGAGGAAGGCAATTATTTTAACATCCCTTCAAACGAACATACTAATTTACAGAAGAAAATTCACTTAGACCTTGCGGCACTATGAGCCAATACAGAGAGTGACACCACTCTGCTAGTACACTGCTACAACTAATATCCATTTCCTATAATGATCAAGTTACAACTTGGGAAGTGAGAGCCTGGTATTAAATTTCCTCCCAAGGAGTAATGGATACAGGAGGATGAGTTACTTTTCCACCTCCTGTTCAGATTTAGCAGGTAATTTTGTTAATTATGCATGGAGCACAGATTTTTATTGGTCATGATGCTACAAGAAGCACAAAGTACCGAGCTGCAGGCTGTCTGCTAAGCAGGATGTTACCCAAAGATTCTAAAGAGAAAAGCTTCCTTTATGTCTCAAAGTTCTCATAATGTCACATTCCCCCCACCATCTCTGCCTTTCAGTCATAGCGCGCAGAAGTTATCCTTGCTTTATCTTCTCCAACTGTATCCACCCCTTTATAGTCTCAGATAGTGAATGTAAATGTTTTCTCCTTGCAGAGGTGTATAATGCACGTCCTTTATGAAGTCATTAAGTTTTTAAGGTTGACTAGAACACTGGGGCCATATACTGTGCTTCTGGGACTGATCACATCTTTCTGCAATTGTCTTTCAGTGACTCATTTTGAAAGCCTTTTAATTGAGTAGAGCCACTCTAACCACTCTTGGCTGTACAAGCCAATGTAACTGACATGCAGCATGAGAACAGAACCATGTACTGTCATCTTCTCAGATCCTTGACCTGACTCTGAGAAACAGTAGCATGTCAAAAAAATTGACACTGATAACTGAGTTTAGTTTGCCTAGTATTTTTTCCACCATCATTGGCTATCAGCTAAGAAAGCAAATACCTCAAAGGTGGCTGACTGTGGAGAATCCTTTCAGGCTTTCAAAAGCTTTTAACTCACGAACTCAGATTGCTGCCCTGTTTAATTGTGGATTCTAGAAGCATCCAAGCACAAATTCAAGTTTGCTTGTCCACTCAGGTACACTTGGTCTTAGAAAAGTGGTTATTAGCATTTTTTTGTGGCCTGATACATATAAAAGCTTGCAGTAGAAGTCTTTCATCTGCTGTAGCCTACAGCCAAAGCAGCAACAGCAAACAGGAGGAGACAGCACTAGGAAAGATTGTAATACTCTGCTGTGCCTTTCACTTTGCCTGAAGGAGAATGTTGCAGTGACTTACCACTTTGCTATTTTAAACATCTTAGAAGTGAAGAAAATACACTAAGTAAACATACACTACCATATTGGTGCTTGTGGGACAGGGACTACAGCTACTACTATGTAATTTTATTTCATTTAAGCCTTGGCTGCTTGTTAAGATGTGAGAACAGATGTGTACTTGCTCTGTACAGTTCTGAAGATCTACAGTAGCAATATTTACTCTAACCCAAGGTAATGGCCAGGAATGTGTTGTAGACTTCATCACAGCCTAGTACTGTAGCATGGGACAGAAGTCACAAGCAATTCTTTCCAGCCCTTACTGACAACCATAGCATGCCTGAGCCTTGGTCAGAAACTTATTTTGCACATTACAGCCAGTCACTGCTTCACTTAGGTTCAAGCATAAGGACCTACTATGTGGTTTTTTACATCCCTGCCACATAAAGAAATCCCAAAAACCAGCTGTAACACAAGTGTAAGTCATCTGCCCTCTACAAGCAATTGCCAGGAGCCCATAGTCCAGGTGCATTTTTTAAGGGATGTGGAAACAAACACAGATTAGCTGTTTTATTACTTTGATGTCTGTAGACCTGCTAATATAACATCACTACTTCAATAATTAGTTTCTCTTTCATTCTTATTATCCCCCATAATCAACTGCACTAATTCCAGTCCAGTGTTTGCCTGTTGCTATGTCATGATGGATGTTATTCCTGTATTAAGGCTTTCAAGTAGAAAGCCTGAAAGGCCAGTTCTGGCAAACTGATTAAAAGGGAGGCATTCTTGTGGTAACTCTGACAGATTTTATTCTCTTAAAAGGGCAGGTATAACAAACCTAAGAGCTACAAAATAATTTTGAGTGTACAGCATAAGAAGGTAAATTTCTCCCCTACTGGACAGGGTAAGCCCTGAAAATATAGAAGTTCTCCTTCATCCTCACAAACTAGCAGGAGATAGCTATTTACAACTGTGTTCTGGACACATGTAGCTAGAAGCCCATTGCCCCAGAAGGGTTTATCTCAGAGCTTCAGAAAATGCTTTTTGAAATACTCAGTTTCAGCCAAGTAGTTATGGTTGTCTTTTACAGTCCTGCAGCCCAGTCTTACAAGCTTGGTATGTTGATAGGCTTTAATTCTAAAAACATAAGTTTTAAAATGTGTTGTCTTGAGGCAATTTAGACATAAGTGCTTTAGTACTTATTCAACCAGACATGGTTTGTTTCCTTACATTACTGTCTTGCCAGGTGTTAAACAGCATCTGCAGACTATAGTGTTATACAGCAGTTCTGAATGCAGACTTGATGACAAAAAGCCACTACTTATACGCAGGTCTGTATCGTAAGAATCATGCTTGGTATTGCATCTGTAGCATCACTAATGTAATCAAGTAGTGTTTGTAAGAAAAGCTAAAAGCTATTCTCAGTACCACTGTAACCACACAGCCCTGCAGTAACAACTAGTTTCATCCAATATCCTCTACCCCATTTCTTTGTTACAAGATTGTTTCAAGGCAAAAGGAGTATGCCTTTGGCTTCAGAGGGTAGTTTTGCAGGGCTAGCCCAGAACAGGGAAGGGCTGAGAAAATGAGTGCATGTTACGCAGCTGCTTGCTTAGTTTCTACCATTCTTTCCCAAGATTCTGTTAAGGAGAGGTTATATAAAATTTAACTTGTGGATAAATAATCATGTTTAGAAGTTATAGGGAAAAGTGTGAATGATTGGGGGTTTGGAATACTGTTGATATATGTCATTTCAACCTCATTATTAGGCTATTTCAATAATAGTACTTCTGTATGGAGGCACATAGAGTATTAAAAGTGACCTGAAACACTTTGAAGATCATAGTGTGGCAACTCCTTCAGTCTGTGCTCACCAAAACAGTAAAATTGGCAGCAACTTTAAGAATAGGCCCTCAAGAACATAATTTTGAAGCTACAGTAGTAGAATTTGAGAGCTTAGCATGCTCAAATTAGTACTGGATACTGCACACTTAGCATGCTCGAATTAGTACTGGATACTGCACAGCACTAGATTTACATAACCACTTTAAGAGGCAATATTGTCAAGTAAACAGTAGGCAGATGATTTTTCGCAAGGATCTTTTTTAATAGCAGCACTACTTTGGTTTATGCAGTCATTGTATTAACAGCAGCGCTTGGGGGCAACTTTTTTCTCTGAAGAAAATCCAAGTGATCATTCTTAACATTAATGCACAGGAAGTATATACATCAAGAAGCCCAGCCTCAAGGAATATCCTTGCGGCATCAAGGCACAGATTCGGCTACAATTAAGATGGACTGCTACTGTTCTTTCTTCATTTGGACCATCTGTACCCCCTGCCATTCAAAAGGCTGAAACAAGCCTGCAACTAAGCTAAGAAAGCAGCAGTACTGAAGTCCTTTACAGGATTTCTTATTGATTTGGCATTGTAGTGTCAGTTCATGAGACTCTGAGCACATTCTGATGTAGTTAAACATGCACAATGTTAATTTTCAGCATTTTGCTCCTGAAACAAGAACTCTAGAGGTCTATAAGGAACAGTAATACACTGCAAATAGTATTCCTGTTAAACAGAACCACTCTGACCTATTTTGATCCATTAGGAAAGCTGGTTATCTGTATTTGCATTTTAGTTTTGCTGTTCATAGTGTATTCCTGATCTGATGACTATGATAATTTTCTTTTTAGAGAGGACGAGAATGAGGAAGGCCCCTATGCAACTTCTTCATATCATCAGTAGAAGACAGATGTGATGGCCTGGAAACTTTCCATGAAGTCAGTTCTTAAAGAACTAAATGGTCAATAGGTCAAAATCCAAGTCTTTTGGACTCATCATCTTGATGTACTTAAAACAAGTCATGAATGGGTAATTGCACTGAAATTATGACCTCTTTTGCCTTCCATAGGTTAACGTCCTTATGCTATATCAACAAAGGGTTTAAGCCTTTCAAAACTAGCAATGGCCTTTATGCCCCTTCTGTGCAAACTGTAGCATGGTAGCAACAATATATCCTTGAGGTCACCTTTATGCAGGATGTTGATCTTCAGTAAAGATTTTGTAAATATTTGTTAAAGTGAAATTTGTTTAAAATATTTAAAAAATATTGAATAAGTTTGCTTGTAAATGACAAACTATGGAAGCAGTAGAAATTGACTTATTCTGCAAATACAGACAAGTTGTGTAAATTTTGTTTACTTCAGGGCTGCAGAACTTAAATCCAAATTTTGTGTGTGTGTCTCTGTGTGCGGTTATGATGTGTTCCTACAAAGGAGAGCTCAACTTGTTGTAGTTAAAGCCTTCACGGTTAAACAACTGTTTGCAATTTGGATTTCTGCTAATAAAAGGGAAGAACTCCAGAAAGAGATTTTTCTTTGTGAGATATGTCATTGGAATACAAGATGTGTGTTCTTGTGTGCAGTTATATTTGTGTGGTTTTAATTTAATAAATACAGAAATAGTGATTTGTCTGTTGATAATGAAGTCAGTCTGGTTTTGGTGAAAAATGATTTGTCACATGAGCTATTAAATGCTAACTTCGGGGCAAATAATGCCCTTCACCATAAAGCTCACCCTCCTAAATGAGGCCTATAAGAACTATTTGATCTACTTGTGCAGTCAAGAAAACTCTACTGTGCTTAAGAAGAGCCTCACAGGTAAGACTTCAGTGTTCTGAGAAGAGATGCCAGTATTCAAATCTGCAGGTGATCCCCACCTGAAGTTCAGGAAGGCAGAAGGCAAACTGCTTTCACTCCTTGCCCTCAAGTTGATATATTAACATCTTCTTGGTAAGCATCCTACAATTTTTCCTCAAGTATTGAATAACCTTCACAAAACTATTTTCAGTAAATTGCTAAATCCCCACTGTGACAGACACTCTTTCTTATGTTCCAGTTCATTTACATAGTTTGTTGCTTCCAAAGCAAAAAGCCTCCTGCAATATGTTAAGATAGAAGCAATGCAGAAAGTTACATTAATTTACTAAAGCTAGGAGTGAAAACTCAAAGCTAGACAGGAATTGGTATTTCCCTGGAGCCTTGAGTAGCTCAGACTTGGCAGGCTCATTCAGATCATTTTTGATTATAAGGAGAAAGTCTGCAGCGGCACACAGATTAACAAGAACGGGGAAAGCTTAGAATGAAGTGGTTTTTTTTTTTTTCTTTTTAAGAGATTGGCAAAGTAGCTTTCACTCTTGTACCTTTCTTAAACTGAGAACTATCTATTCCATACATTATTGTTATTGTTGCCCAATAATTTCAGTAGGACATTACCACAGACAATAAGCAACTTATTTAAAAGCACCCCTAGTTTCTAGCCCTGCTATATTTTGTAACCCTATAGAAAAAAAAAAAGCCTTTTCTAGTTGAGGCCTGCTACTGCAACACCCACACTTATCTACCACACACAGGACCAGGGTGCTTTGCAGTGCACAGCCTTCATTACACAGCGAATGCACCTTCTAGCAGAGCAACATTCCATTCCATCCTTCTCAAGAGCACTGCTGTACTTACAGGCTGGAGAACCTCCATGCAACTGAAGATCACTCATGCCATTTGCACTTATTTTACCTGACTAAACCACATAGAAATAAAAGGGAAAAAAAACTACACTAGCTTGAACAAGCCAGAGATACAGGACAAGGCTTATAACCACGCAGCTTTTCCTACCATAGCAGCAGATTTCAGCCCAGCAGCATTTAATCAATCCAGGACACCCCTCCTTGGTGTAAACCCCACCATCCCAGCATCTACTACAAAGCCACAAGCATTACCCACCAGGAATACTTAACTTACCTGTTATCTGTTCCACACCACACAGAAGGAATTTTGAGGCTACTATAAGCCACCATAACGCTGCCTGCATAAGGCCCTACCTTGCTAGGTGCAACACCAGAATAACTCCCTGCTCCTTGCCTAACTAACCCTAACCCCTGACCCACTTCACTTCCCTTTCCTCTCCACCCTCTAGCTGTTCAAGACCTGCAGTAACCCTTGCTCGTTTGCAGTGGCTCTTTATGTCCTGGGGCCTCCCAGCAGGCTGTGAGGCCCTGACCAGACCTCCACCCAGCTGGGCCTTCAAAAGCCCCTGGCCTGGCTGGGCCTTTCTGCTGGGTAATGGCTGTAGGAGCTTGAGCACTTCTGAGGTGGGATTCTCTGTGGTCTGGGTGCCTCATCCAGTGTGGGTGAGCAGTTGCACATAGTGGTGTTTTATGAGTGCTTGTTTGTGACCTTCAGATAGGTAGGATGATGGCATGTTTTATAGCTTTTATGGCAAGTGCAGGGATAGGTAAGTGTCATGGATCCAACAGCAGCAGTTGTTTTTCTCCTTTAAGCAGTAGCTGGTGCAGCACTGTGTTTTTTGATTTTAGGCAAAGAAATAGCACTGGTAATACCAGTGTTTATAGTTACAGCTTAGAATGTTTAGGCTAACCAAGGACTTTCTCAGCCTCATGCTCTGCCAGGGAGGAGGGGAAGCCAGGAGGAAGCCGTGAGGAAGAATAGAGGGCACCTGACCCAAACTGACCAAAGAGGTACTCCATACCACAGCACATCATGTGTAGGATGTAGGATTAAAGAGCAGAGACCCGGAAGGGTGGTGGTGCAGGGAGGTGCACAGCATAGCCAGGCTTAGTAGGAGGTGATGGGGGTGCACTGTGTGGTCAAGTGTGGTATGAGGTGATGGGGGGGGGGGGGCACTGCGTGGTTGGGCGGGCATTTAGTTT